>SNQJ01S0194017.1:0-15575 GCA_010110895.2 Picea sitchensis
CGATGACCGAACTTTCATGGAAAAGACGTCGGTTATTAAATGATTGGGTACAGTCGAGTTTCTATTCTTAGTAAAGTGCCATTCGAAGGATCATCTGGTAGAGAATAATCAAAGCCTAATTTCTAGGGATAGTAGTTGGGGGGCACAACAGTGCAAGCGGCACATCCTTTTCTATATATTGCATATTTTCAATGTAAGCTAGGTTGGTTGGAAAAGTAATGTAGACAGTGACTGTTGAATGTAACTTTCGAAACCGATTGAAGTTTAATGCAAAGGTCCTGAACTTTGATGAAAAGATTCTAATGGTAGTGGTTTGATGTATTGTGACCCCTCTTATGTATGTGCTTCTTATGTTCTTTATATTCATATCTGTATTTTTGTCTAAATCAAAACCCTTTACAAGTCTAGAATTCATTGCACGGTGCTCTAGACGTTCTCCATTTACACGATTGTGTTTTCTTCTAAGTTAATTAAGAATTCATCTCCACTGGTGCTCTGAGTTACTTTATGTGTTTTTCTCTTGCCACACATAATGACTTTGAACTGAAAGACCATTTCCTACTTAGCCTTTATCCTCTCATGTTTTAGTTGCCAAGCCATTTATTTCTCTCATTTTCTAAAATTTGACTTCATGGCCCAAGGTTTTTCATTATCTTTCCAATAGAACCATAAATATTGTACGAACGTGTTAAATCTAGCCGTCAATTTAAATCTATAAAATGTATAGAGACGAAGTCTTAGAGAGAGCCCTCTCTGGGTCGGAAAGGCTAGTTTCTAGCATTAAAGTTGGTTTGTAGGTTACCTTTGTCATTCGTTTTCTCATCCAAATGAGTTCACAGAGTGCTAACAGTTGGATTTCCCCAAGTGGTTTGGCGGTTCGATGTTCGGGGAAA
The DNA here is from genome assembly GCA_010110895.2 of Picea sitchensis. Taxonomy (NCBI): domain Eukaryota; kingdom Viridiplantae; phylum Streptophyta; class Pinopsida; order Pinales; family Pinaceae; genus Picea; species Picea sitchensis. The sequence continues at coordinate 894 of SNQJ01S0194017.1, forward strand.
TCTGTTGGATACTTTTCGTCAATTGGTAGTTCGACAATTTTGCAAAAGTCTTGAAGAGAACAAATCATCGAAGTCCTGAAGCTACAGGAAGAAATTTTTCGGTAGTCGGCAGTTCGGGAGTTTTGAAAATGTGCAAATGAGAAGAGATATTACGAAGTGTCGAAATCACATAATTTTGGGGTGACGTGGACCTGATCGAAAATTCGGTAGTTTTGAAAAAGTGCCAATGAGAAGAAATCTCCAAAGTCTCGAATCATCGGATATGACGTGACATGATGATGTCACCTAGGGTGATGTGGACCTACCCTAAGTCTACCATGTGTCACTTGTTTTTGTAATTTTGATAGACACTTAGTACCAATTGTGACCTGACACATGTCGCTCGACAATGGGGCCATGTGTTACCACCTTTATTGATGAAAATAGAGCTAAGTTGACCCCGGAAGGTTAAGAAGTTTGGAAAAATCACAAGGTAGTGAGGTAGAAACTTCTAAAGGCCAAAGTGATGAAGCTCCGGAGTAGCAGAGCCCCGAAGCTCTGAAGGTATACTGCAATGGGTTCTCTAGTTCGATGTTTTGGGGTTTTTGTGATGCGTCGAAGGAGAATCCGTCGAAGCCTAAAGTTATGGAGTGACGTGGTTTGTTAATGTCACCAAGGGTGACGTGGACACACAAGATGCTTGCCACATGTCACCATGTTCCATAATATTCAAACATTGTTCACGCCAATTAGAAATTTACACATGTCACCCCTCGGATTGGGCCACGTGTATGTTCCTTAATTTTTCCATGTAGAATCCTCTAGTGTGTGGTTGCTGACTAGACTCTAGTAGTTCACTAGTTTGGCATTCAAAAGGAATGGAGTCTGATGAAGGGGAAATCCCTCGAAGCTATGAAGGGACGAACCTAATCTCGATCGTTGATCGTGAGAGGATACATGGAAAAATTCCATATCATTGATGGAGAGATCATGATTGTCATATCTACATGGAATAGATCAAAGGATGGGAGCGAATGTGGAAATCCAAAGGAAAATTAATGTAAGGGATATTTCACATCCCACAATCAATGGGGATCGTAGACATCCATCGGGAGGAATATCAACAATGGATGTTGATTTTTGTTCCATCGTTCATCTTCCATTGCTTAAGTTGGGGTTGTTGTTAAACCACGAGCATGATGAAGGTCCGCAATCAAGTAGGACCATCGATCTTAAAATGATAGATAGATCAACATTTTATGTTTGGTAGAATCACTGAGTAATAAGGTATAAACCTCCTGGTGTCTGAATTTTCGAAGTCATGGAGGTGTCGCAATCTATCGACGTCACCAAGGGTGACATGAACACATGGGATACATGCCATGTGCTATCATTTTTCATTCTTTTCAAGGGCCCTTCATGCTCAATTAATATGTGACACATGTCATCTGTTGGATGGAGCCACATGTCCATTATGTGACTATGTCATGTGGCACACTAATATGTGGATGTTGATTAGACCTTGACGGTTTGTCAGTTCAGCATTAGGGGAATGTATGTATGTTGAAGCAAGAACCTCAGAAGCACGAAGCACGAAGCTCCAGAGAGCTTCTCCAGGACTACTCCAGTTCGGAGATTCGAAGGAAGCGAGCTGTGGAGTAGGCGGAACTTCCAAAACCTGAATTTATAGAGCCCCAAAGTTCCCTAGGATCCGGATAAGCACATGTATTCTCACACTTGGTCACATCTCATGGTCACATACGATTGGGTGCCAAAGAAAAGGGGCTAAAAACTGAAAACTATGTTAAAGAAGGAAAAACGCTTAGGAAGGAAGCTATGGGTTTCGCCTGGTTCAGGCCCGCAACAAAAGTGGTAATGAAGGTCTATGAACCTTATGATAGGATCCAACAAAGGTATAATATCCTTTTAGCTTAGAGGAAAAGAGAGGTGACCAATTGAATAATAATCGGGCCAAGAGGTTGGAAGTGGCCAAACGAATGTTAATCAAGCCAATAGAATGAGGATTGCAGTCTATTGATTCAATCCAAACAAAGTAAGGCCCGCAAGCATATGTAATTGTATGTAAACATAAGTATATGAAAGAAAAGGAAAATACTCTATTTCAAGTATTCTAGAAGCCTTTGTAATTATGTTTGTTTATCTGTTTATTGTATACCTCTATGAGGAAGAATTGTATGTCTTTGCATACAGTTGAGATTGTGTAGTTCAGGTATAGGGATCGTGTTGTAGGGAGAGAAGGAGAACTTTGGAGAGGAAGCTTCGTATAAAAACACATTCAAATCGAGATCGAAGAAAGAAGGATAGAGACAATTCTTTGTTTTTACATTTGGGATTTTTAAGAAGTTATTGGATCATATGTTGGGTTCAATAAGAAGCATGGATAACCCTAATGAAATTCTTGTTTGGGGAAGATAGTTCAGATTCATATGGAAGATGATTTATTGAGGAAACTACCAGCTGAAGACGTCTATACTCTGTGAGTAATATGGAAGACTTCTATGAAACTCTAATTTGGAAATAATATGTAACATTCCAAGGATCATACCTACATTTTTGGAGGTAGCACCTCCATTATTGCTAACAGAGTACCCAGTGGAAGCATGGTTGTATGATAAAATTGAGGATGAAGTAATGTAGGTGTGTGACAACTAAAGAAATGCCAATAGATGCATAAGCAATGCATCATGTGAATATTGGTTCTGGAGGCATATATCCATACTCTAGGGAAGGAATTACATAAATCCAGGGATGATTTTAAGGATGGAAATTTATTTTAAAATGTAGAAACCTTGGTGAATCTTACTAATCCTTCATATACCAACTATAAATTTTTGGCAATATTTTTGTAAAAATATTCAAATTTCTAAGGATTTTATATAATCTGTATAACACTTTGGCGATTTTTAAGGTAAAATAATTTTATCCTATAGAATTTGGGCGAATCATTTTTAGAATAGCGAATCATTTTTTGGAAAAAATGTGGAAAATTAGCCCATGAGCGAAATTTATCCCCTAATATCATCCCTGCATAAATCTCAATTCATTCCAAAATTGAATAAAGTTCAAAGAATAACTCAAAGATAGCAGAAAATAATACCACTAGGTGAATTCCAAGATATTTGAGTCTATTATAGCACTCAAGAGCTATGACAAAAATAAAGAGGGATGTTGAGTACATTCCAAAGGAATCAATGCATTTCCAAACTATATTGGGTTGTCAATCCAAAGGGATTCAAGTATGGAGAAGCCAGGTCAAGAATGACTTCAAAGTGAAAGGAATTTCTAATGAGAAATCAATAAGGAACCATCAAGAAGAAAATTGTTCTAGGCATGGTTTTGAATGCAAATGAGATGGTTCCTGACAGGAATCCATATTAAGTGGCATAGATATAGGAGTGACATTTCTAGAGATTGGAAGCATCACTTCAAATTACAATGGTAAAGTAAAATCAGTGTTAAGTACCTTTAATTAATTTTGTACAGCTAGTGAAGGAGGCATATGTGCATCCTTACAATATTCTATAGATTGGTTATGCAATTCAAGTTTGAGGCTAAGTTGGATAAAAAAAGAGAAGAGAAGGATGCAAGAAGCCTCAAGTACTAAAGTACTCAGTCAATAAAGGGTTGAAGAAGTTCAGTTTCGAGAAGTAAAAGGATGTTTAAAACCCAAAGTATATAAGATAACATGTTTGGAATTGTAATTCGTCCAAGTAGGAATTGGATTAGTTGGATCCAAAAAATAAATGAAAGATGAAGGTTAATATCAACTTAGCATTTGTATGGGAAAGAAAAGGAAGCCAAGAGTGATTTGACTAGAAATTTATTATGTCAGAATTAATCATGCACAGTGATTACAGTGAGAGCACAAGAAGATTCAAGAATCTAGGAAGAATTGAAGACTTCTGGGTTCAACAAGGAAAAGTGATACAGGGAGAAAGAAGTTGCTACAATTACTATAGAAGTAGTTATTCTATGTCTTGTTGTGACAACCATAAAGAGAGAATTTGTGCATGTTGCAAGTGTTGTGGATAATGTTGTTGCATAAGAAAGGAAGCAACAAAAAGCTAAAATGTTGGTTATAAGTCTGACAAAGAGGCATGAAATCTTCTATTGTCATCAGCTAATCAAGTAGCATCAAATTTATTTAATGGAAGCTATGCATGTAAGTATTTCTTTGGAAATTTCATTGCATAATTATTGAGGGGGGGATTTGGGTGAGAATTTCCCATGATAGAATTTTATAATACAAAGTATGGTATGATTTAAATGCATTAACATGAATAAGATACCACTATGTGTGATAAAGGCTAGATTCATGTTATATATATCAAATATTTTTATCTTTATAATGCACACACTGACATAGTAACATATCATGTTATCTTGGTTATGAGGTAATAACCAAAGAAATAAAAGATAAGAACTTGTTATAAGAATGATGCCAGGAAAACTAGTCATGCATGAGACAAGGACATGGTTGGATATGGAAAGGTATGGATATAGAAAGGTTATATACCACACAAATACCCAAAATATTCCTATCGTTAAATAATTCTTATACTGCAACCTTTCAGCTAACACTAATGCATACCACATAATTATATTCTTGGTGTAGTGTTCGGGTCGGTAAGGAAGGCATCCAAATAATGGAGAAGACAATGGGAAGTATTTGATGAGGGTGTCAAGACATTGACTTGATTTCCAATTTATGGATGGTGAGATACATGAATTAGATAAGGATCATTCTTAAAATCAATGCAAAGTTGCATTGAATAGAGATGCATTGAGAGTTACACTCATACCTAATATGGGGCAAAGTTGCACTTAGGCATGGTAGAATTGTATACATAAATTCATTTGTTGAATTTGTTTGTGAATGCATACATATATATTGTTGCATGGAAATGATTATACTAACAACAAAAATTTTGTTAACTCCCGGAGTTGAGAACATTTGAGGAGTTGTTAGAATTTGCAACACGAAAGTTGCAAGACAAGTAGTCACATGAATATTGACTATAGAAAATTTTATGTTCAAAAATTGAAGTAATGAATTTACTGATATTTATTGTGAACAGTATTATGCTCAAAATGATAATTCATTCTTTACTTAATAAAATTGTTTGGTATTGTGATTGGATTTCTAGGTGTAGACAATTCTAAAATCACTTTGTAAGTTTTGGTACATAGTGAAATGAAACTATGATGTACAAGAAATAATGAAAATTTGTTGACTGAATTCAAGATGAAAGGATTGCAGGAAAAATAGTATTCAACATGGTTTTTTGAAAGCCATAAGATTGTGTCCTATTATTGCAACAACAATGAAAAATTATGAAATTGAATTTCATATTTTTGGAAAAGTTGAATTAATTATGAAATAAGTTGAGTTCTAAATGAATTATTTTATGTTCTCTCATGATAATTCCATGTGTGTGATGCAGATGAGATAATATTGATTAAAGTTGGAAGTTGGGAAAGAACAACTATTGTTGAGGACACTAAAGCCCTATAATTGGAGAACCTTGGTGGGGTTCTAGTAATGGGTTGGTGCTCTCCTTGTGTGTGAAATCCTTGGAAAGATGGATCTGTGAAGGACTGCGTAGCAGTGAAGGGATTCCTAAGCCTAAAAGGGTGACTACAACAAGGAGGATTCAACTCAAGGATGCTTATGGTATGGTAGCTGCCATAAGGAGGGTGTGTCAATGGAACAATGAGTGGAATTATTCTTGGAAGAAACTCTATGGAATAGAGAAATTGACTTCCAACTACAGTATGAATACCAGAATTGGTGTTGGAAAGTAGAGCACCAGATGGATAAAAAACTTCCAATAGAAAAAGATTGGAGCTTTTTAAATAATTTGAATTGTAATATGTAAACAGGTTGTACTGAGGACAGTGCAAAAATAAGGGGAGGGGATTGTAATATCCCAAGATTGAACCCCAGTTGTAATTGTAAATGTAACATATATTTTATAGGCTGGTGATCCAAGTGATTATAAGCTAGTAGGATTATGTGATGATTAGGCCAGAGAGCCTAGATGTTAAAGGCCAAAGAGCCTTTCTTTGTATATGTAAATACTCATATCAATAATAAAATACATCATTGCATGTAGACCCACTACGATAAAAGAGAATGGGGGACTAAGATCCACTAGGTAGGGAAAGGGATAGGGCTAAAAGGCTAGGAAAAGGGATAAGCTTGAGGGCATATCTCTATGGGAATAATATTATATTATTAATTCCTAAGAAATAAGGTGGGACATAACCTATGTTATCCTAAGTTCCTATGGAAAGGGAACAGATGTTAATTGGAGCTCATATAGTTTCATGAAGCCAGGTGTCAATCCTGATACATGCAGTTTTATGTGGGAAAAATCATCTATCATAGGTGTTCTCGACGATTATTTCCATTCTCCCCATGTATTCATGCATTCATGCAGGAAGCCATTACTCCATTATTGACCTTTGAAACATGTATGCATTTCTGGAGCCATATCTTGTGTTTTCTTATCATCAGTTGAAAATCGTGATCCTCTTGGGTGGCACATCACACTTGTGCCTACCTAATCTTGTGTTGTACTTTCCTATTAGGAGAAGCACCTATTTCCAAACCCTAAGGTCATGGTTTTTGTTTTACATGTGCATTAGTTGAACATTGAAGTTGTTTTAACTTAAGCCTATTGTTGGTTATCTGGGAGCGGGAGTGAAGAGGTGGGTTTTCAGGACCATGGAATGAAGAAGTAGGTTGGCAGGCTTGTGATAAACTCTCTCCAGGTGAGACATTTTGTTGGAAATAAGAAGCAGGTTGTCAGTCATGTGAGCACCTCTCTCCATGTGAGAAGGGTTGTTGGGGAAGTGATTTCTCCTGGAGGGAGTCCAACAGTAGCTATAGAGCTCTGAGGATTCTTGATCTGGCCTATTGTTGAAGCCCTGGAAGGAAAGTGGAGAATCCAATGGATTGTGGAAATGTGAAGGTCTATATTCCCAGGGTGGGACGAGCATGTGGGGAAAGAGAGTTTTTGATAAGTGGGCATAAGTAGGATCCTAGGAGGGAATCCTTCCTATTGCATTATTCATCTTTCTATAGTCTTATGCTAGCCTAGGAATCCCTTTACTCGATTGGAGTTTAGTCCCAACTCAGGAGTGACCCACTGCTGAGAATGATGAGCAGCGTGGTCTATGGATGGGAGGTTTGTGGAAGGTATGCATGTAGTTGGTGGTCTTCTATTCAAAGGTAAGTATCGCTTCTATGTTCATTTACATGATGTGTATTTGAACATGTGTTATAATGTTATCAGTATTTCCTGTATATGTTGCATGTGTAGGCTTATTGTTATTTCTACATTAATCTATATTGTGCAGAATGTTTATGTTTGTTTAAATTTGCATTAGATATATATTTTTATGAGATCGAATAGAGCATTCATAGCCCGGTGGCCTAAGACTAGGGTGTGCTACAGATTTGTATCAGAACTTGGCTAGAGAAGTTTTGTAGTGGCATTGTTGTGTGGCATAACCGACCGATCTTTGGCTATGTTTGTTGCATCAAATATTGAATGCAACAGTTAGGCAATAGTGTGTCCCCAGCTTGGGTGGTTAGGGGACGTTACAAATTGGTATCATAGCATGAAATTTTTAAGTGACATGACCTAGCCTAAGTGGTTGGGTATGTTACAGTAATAATTGGAGGTTGTTGATAAGACACAACAAGGTACCTATGGTAAAACGCTCAGCATCTGGGTCGTTGTACTTTTAGAGATACACTCTATGGAAGATAGGGTTTTTTACTAGTATTGAAACTAGTCTCAAACATATGTTCCAAGAAAAACAATAATAACTTATTCATAGAGAATCCAAATTCAATGAGACCAATTTTAGTGGAAATATAACAGTCTGCAATATAATGTGTGTGATTTTTCTAATCGGGTATAAAAAATTGAGCACGTGGCATGTTGTACAAATTCGCTCTCCATAATATGCTAAGGTTCAGGAAGGTTTCCATTTTCAACGTATATGTGTTTAAACTTTCATACCTTTCATACCTCCACATATATGTGGTTAAAATTTCATACCTTTATTTATTATCAATACACAGTTATTCTTGTTGAAAGTCAGGGTTTGTGACTAATTCAAAACTAGTCCCACAAGACCGAGGTAAATTTTGATGAAGATGATATTCTCTTGTTATTGAGGCTGAGGAAGAGCTACATGTCTTTAATATTGTATATTAGGTCCACTACAAGATCAAAGGTATGTTTTACAAGTGTTAATGAGGAGTATATTTATGGTACATGTTTGAGGCATGTATTGATGATGATGATACGTGATATGGTACACCTTTTTGATGATATGATGCATTACTAGAAGTATATCTTGAATATATTGGTATCTGGTTTGGTATATGTCATGGTGATGTTATCACATGCTTGAGGCACATCTTATGGTACTCAGTTGAGGAACATCATTGATGATATTTTATGGTACAACTTGTATGGCATAATTGATACATATCATGAGTGATATGGTATATGATTGATGCATACCTTGGTGATATTATGGTACATTATTGGTGATCATAGTACATGTTGAGACACATCTTCGTGATGATATGGTTCATAGTTTGATAGTTATTTTGGTACATGGTTGATGTACATGGTATGGTGATGGTTTTTGTATCCATATGAGTGGATATGGTTATAGTTGGTTGATGATGATATATCAGTGACAATGAAAGTGACAGAGATGGTGATAGGGAAACTGATAGGTTGGATGATTGGTTGATCATCAGGTACATGTTGATGTGACAGTGATAGTGACAGGTTGGTTGATGATAATTGTAGTTACAAGTTTATCAGTAGTAGTGATTGTTTGAGTCTACACCTATATTTCATGGAAAAAGGATGGGGAAAGGAAAAGGGGTTGTAGCCTCCTTTCGGTTGGTGTTGGAGAACACAGGAAGTTGGAGATTCCTTTAGGTTAGAGCCTCCTTCCAGATGGAGATAGAGAATTCATGGAGTTGTAGCTTCCTTCAGGTTGAATCCTGTAGATAGGGGGTTGGATCCTCCTTCCAGTTTTTGTTGTATAATTGGGAAGTTGGTGCTTCTTATGAATGTATTCTTGATATATATATGAAATATTTTTTTGGATTTATCTCATTTGTTTTTCCACGTAAATTATGGTGTACTGTTTATCTAATGTGATATTCTTGAATGGTATTGCTTATGATTATGTGCTCATTATATATTGAATTGATATACTGCTAATAAATTTGAAGTGTATATATTGTGATTGAAAGTGGTAAAAAGTGATTATACTGATTCACCCACACCCCCTCTTAGAATTCCAAAAATTGGTATCGTAGTAGGTCCTTCAAGAAGCATCCTAACCACTAGAAGGTATATCATGGAGAGAACCAATCTATATAAGATTGGAATTCCATAGTTTGATGGAAAGAATGGTCAAATCTATGAAATGTGGAGCATAAGAAGGAAACAAATTTTATAGGAACAGGCATATGATGTTTGGTACTCATTTGTTACAAGATACACCAGTTCAAAGAAACCGAAGACTGCAACCAAGGAGTTGAAGAAAAACAACAAAACAACAATGGATTTTATCTTGGAAGTATTACCAGATCTAGTAAAAGACAAAGTGGGACAATGATCATCAGCCAAAGAACTTTGGAATAAGCTACATAATCTATACTTTAAGGAATCCCATTATATCACAGAGCCAGAGCATGCTAATAATAATAAAGTATATGTTGAAGTGGAACGATAATAAATATTCTCTTCATGTCAAACAGATTCAGAAGAAGAAGATTGTGAAGAAGGAATAGTGAATATTGAAAAAGAATTAATCAACACTTTAGACGATCTGAAAAAAGAAAGAAGGAAGAAAAATTCACTCAAAAAAGAATTGATCAAGATAAAGTGATTTGGATTTATGAACGAAATGAAATGAATAACATACTGAATACAATAACACAGAGATATAAGAGAAAAACAACAGATATCCAGTGAACAATAACTTCTATTGAATAAATAAATGAGGTTGAAAATATAAAACTACAGAACTAAAAACAACTTGCTCGAATGGTGGTGGCTATCTCTAAGAAGATATGTGGCTTATACACACATATTTCTAAGAAGAATGATTACAATGAGGCTCTAGAGGCCCTTTTCAACATTACTCATGAATTCCAAAACCCTAGACATCCGAAAACCTAACCCTAGGAGATGAAACGCCAAAAGTTATGTGTGACTCGATGGGTAAGTTTGTACCTCAACTTCCTGGGGTCGTAACTATTGCATACGAACTCCATTTAGGCACGGGATAGCCCGTTGGAAAGGTATTTTTTATAACTACACATTATGTTATCAAAATCTGATTATGTCTACAGTTTGACTATGGCAAGCCAAAAAAACATTGTTTAGGGCCCCAAAATGGCCCTGGAAGTATAAAAAGATGTACTGACATGAAAAATTCCAAAATAAGCCAATTGGATTAGGTGGGAAGCCACCAATATCCACCTGGAATTTGTGTAGGACTTCAGACATCCTCGGAAGTGTAGAACACACAATTACAAAGAATTACAGAAGAACATGTTGAACTAAAACTATCAAGATGAGCCAATTGGAATTAGTGGGTGGCCACCAATATCCACCTAGATCAGTCTTCCCCCCTTAGGAAGAATTGGTCTCCATTGCGGTGAGTTCCCCCATCATGTGAATAAATTTCTACTGAATTTGGCCCCAGGTGAGCCACTTTCCTTGGTGTAGGAGCTTCCATGCCTTGACAACCCAATAAAGTTGGATCCTTTGTTGGAAAGTTACCTTGACCTGTGTGTCCACTATTTGATCAGTGGATGCATGTTCCATGCAATCAGGGTTGAGATCTATTTTTTTCAATTGATATGTGATCTTTGAGGTGTCCAATAATGGTGGAAAATATGGTCGAAGGAGGTCCACATTGAACACTGGGTGTAAGCCAAGGAAGGGGGGAGTGTTGAGCTCAAAATCATTGTCACCCATAGCCTTGGTGATAGTGTAAGGCCCATAGCGAAGTGGATAGAGTTTTTAATGGGTCCCTGTAAGGTGTTATTTATGAAAATATAACCAGACCTTGTCTTCCACCTAAAACTTGTGCAGTACCCGGTGTTGATCATGGAATTTCTTGTACTTAGCATTGGATTTCTCCAAAATGTCATGGATCTAATGGTGAATGTGTTAAATACACTCAATGTATCTAGTGGATTTTTCGGCCTCAGACTAAACATGGGAATATTCTTTATGTGTGGTTGCAAGAGGTAGCGAAACATCAATGGGACCCAAGGGTTGGAATCCCAACCCCACCTGAAATGGGTTATGGTTGATGGAGCTATGAAGAGCCCTATTATAGCTGTGTTGAAAATAGGTAAGACTCTCATCCCATGTACATGGATGATTAGAGTTATACATGTGCAAAATGTGCACAATCATCTGATTGATGACATTTTTTGGCCATCAGTTTGAGGGTGGAAGGCAATGGATTTATTGATTTTGGTGTCAAACAATGACCAAAGAATCAACCAAAATGTGTTGAGGAACTTAGTTTACTAATCAGAGATGATGGTATGTGGTATCCCAAAATGGACCCACACTCATTCGAAGAAGAGCTTGGAAATATATGTCACTATGATGATCCTCTTGCAAGTTGTGAGAATGTCCATCTTCAAAAACTGATCAACTTCCAAAAATACACAATCATTGCCTTTCTTAGTGGATGGAAGACCATACATGTAATCCATCAAGATGGATTCCCAAGGGATCTCGAGACTAGGAAGAGGGGTGTATAAGCCTTGCTTCTTGATGGATGGCTTGGAAATGTAAAAGGAAGTGCAAGATATGATATACTTTCTAACTTCCTATCGAATTTTTTGGCCAATAAAAATGTTTCTCTAGAACGACCACAATTTTCTCCATGCCAGAATGTCCCGCCATTTGACTATAGTGAACCTTTGAAAACAACTTTGTAGAATCACTTGTAGGAACACAGAGGTGGCCTAGATGGCATAACAGTCCATCCTGAATGTGAAAATTGATTACATTCGCACCTGTACCCAAGAGTTGATAGGTGGTGGAGAAGTTAGGATCTCACTGATAAAGTTGGGCCACTTAGATGCCTCATGCCCACAGGAATGGAGCACGGTGGTGATTGCAACCACGGGAGGTTGATTGAGGTAGTCAATGACATTATTTGTGCTCTAGGTCTTATACTTGATGTTCATATGGAAAAGTTGCAGGTATGTGTACCACTTTGGATGGAAAGCATCCTACAATTTCCCTTATGTCTCTATGAACTATAAGGGCTTGTGATTAGTGTGGATGATTGTCTACTTTCCCATAATGTAATGTTTCCATTGATGACAAGATTGTACAATGGAATAAATTTCCATTTCATAGGTGGGGTATTTTCGAACGGTGTCTAAGAGCGTCTCACTATGGTATGCTACTGGATGACCGTGCTAAGTGAAAATTATGACTACAACATAGTCAAATGCATTAGTCTCAATATTGAATGGTTGTTGCAGTTCATTTAAGGAGAGTACTGGAGATGAGCATAATCGATGCTTCAAATCATCAAATGCTTGTTGTTGTGTTGGCCTCCATCCAAAAATTTTCCTTCCACCACCCTTGGTCACTTGGATGAGGGCCCATGCAATATGGGAGAATCCCAACATGAACTTTCGATAGAGGTTGAAAAGTCCCAAGAAGCTCCGAAGCTCAGTTAGTGTTGTCGGGGATGGCTAGTCATGGATGACTTGTATATTATTTGGATCCATATGCACCCCATGCTCATCAAAAATGTAGCCCAAGTATTGGACCATGTTCATGCCAAAGGAGCATTTTTCCAAGTTGGCATATAACTTGTGTTGCCTCAGAGTGCTCAAAACCTATTGAATATGTTGCATGTGCTCCTCCCAAGTTCTATTGAAGATGAGGATATCATATAGATATACCACCACAAAAGAGTTAGTGAAGGGTCTCAATACATCATCCATCGACCTCATGAAAGTTGCTAGAGCATTTGTTAAGCCAAAGGGCATGACTAGCCATCCGAAGATACCTTTAGATTTGAAAGTAGTCTTCCATGCATCAGTCGATTTGATGGGAACCTGGTGGTAGCCAGACTTTAGGTCAATCTCATAGAAGAAATTTTCCCCCTTGAGTTGGTCAAGAAGGTCATCAATTCAGGGAATTAGATATCAATTCCTGAATGTGATTTTTTGTAATGCTCTGTAATCAATGCAAAGTTTTCATGTCTCATCTTTCTTTTGCACCAGTACAATTAGTCTTCCACAAGGGGATGAGTTGGGTCTAATGTGCCCCTTTTGAAGCATCTCTTGGATCTGACGCTTGATTTCATCATTTTACATTAGAGAGTAATGATAGGTTGGTCCATTAGGTAGAGGTGCACCAGGGGTTAGATCAATTGGATGCTTGACCTGGAAGTGCGTTAGTACTCGAGTGGGTGAGAAGAATATGCATTTGTACTCTTCCATGATCTCGTCCACTTTATTTTTTTGCAAATAGAGGCTCTGTATAGAGGTCACGGATATGGCGGTGACGTTTTTCTTACTGTGAGCATGTATCACAAAGAATACAAACTTCTCAGTCTATGAAATGACCTTACTACATTGCTTATCTTAGCTAAATAAATAGCAGTAGGTGGTGCTACCTTTGGTATCACAAACTTCTTGGTCTGTGAAATGACCTTACTACATTGCTTAGCTTAGCTAAAGAAATAGCAGTAGGTGGCGCTACCTCTGGTATCCTTTACAATTTTCTATCCAAATTAATAATAACACTGTGGGGTCCAGACTCATACACAACATGTCACTTCCACAAATATGGTTGTCCCGAAAGAACATCAAAAAATTCAAGGGAAGAAATATCACACAATACCTCATCTTTGAAGGGCCTGATGTCATAGGGAAGACAACATTGTTGGCTGACGCAGAGACATATTCCTTGGATAATCCTTTCAATGGTGTAGGGCAGTGGGTGCGATGTCATCAGAAGGTCTAGCCACTTGACGACCTCTTCTGAGATTAGGTTCTTCTTACTACCGCTATCGACAATGAAATGAAGCGGAGCCACCTTTACCAACATTTGTGAGTGAAAGAGGAATTCCCCTTCCTCTGGTTCTTCTGGTTTGCTTGGCTAGACTTTGGTGGTAGCGACATTCGCTTTGGGTTCAACATCGATAATCCACTTCCCTCCTTTTGGATTTGATTAGAGACTGGATCTACCTTTGACTTAGAATATTTCTTCAGTGACTACTTTGAGCGACATTCTTCGATGTTGTGCCAAGGGATTTTATGGTATTCACACCACCTTCATGTTTCCTTATTCAACTTCTCATTACCCTTCTCAGGTTTCATCTTGGACTAGTTTTCCTCAGAGTGGCCATATTTTATCTGTCCCTTATGTAGTGGTTTGGCATCGCCTTTCCCTCCTTCAACTATGAGGAGTTTGCAGATCAAAAATATCACCTCTTCTGCTTAAATTTCTCCTCGATCTTGATAGGATATCTATAAGCCGCACCTAATGATGCAATGTCCAGAAAACTCCATTTTTGTTTGAATGTATCTATGCAGAAATTCACAACATTTGAGCACCAAATGTCATTCAGATT
>SNQJ01S0194019.1:6373-17690 GCA_010110895.2 Picea sitchensis
TAAAAAAAATAAAAAATTAACAAATAAAGATTTTATACTTATTTAAATTAAAATAAATAATTAAATTTGATTATTTGTATAATATTATTTCATGTTTAATGTATAATTTAATTAATATATTTAGTAAATCATATATCAAACATACTAATAAAAATTACATATTAATTTTGGGATTATATACATAGAGTAAGTCATTAATGTATGACTCATATCCATGAGAATTAGTCACAACTGACGAGTTGATTGTGATTTTGAATATTCCACTTAGCGCTCTAATCCAGGTGAACATCAGTGCCCACCCACCTATTCCAACTAGATCATTTTGGTAGTTTCAGTTTGGCAGTTTTGTTTCTAGTTTTCAGGTCCCAAACTTTGAGGGTCGTTTTGAGGCCCTACACAACGTTTTTAGGGCTCGACACAGTCAAATTGTACATGGATTAAGAGTCTGATGAAAACATGTGTATTCCTCAGATATACATTTCCAATGGGATATCGTGCTCCTAAAACAAAGGTTGTGTGCAAAAGTTACACCCTCAAGAAGTCGATACACCAAACTACCCAAAACGGGGTCCACAAAACTCTTGGCTTTTCGTCTTCTGAGGTTAAGGTTTTGGATTTTCTTTATGTTAAAAAAGTATTTAGAGCTTCATTGTAAATCACCTTCTTCCAAATTTGAATAGCAAACACATTTCTTCTGAGAGATAAGTTTCCACCATTCTAGCGAGTCTTTCACTCTGTATTTTTATAGTCTTTGTACATTTTCGCTCATTAATAGAAAATTGTGTATTAATGTGTATTTGTGTTTATGGTTGCATATATTATACATTTATGTTATATTATTGGATATCTGATATATCTTTGTACATTTATTTATTATATCTCTGTTGTTATTTCGTGTCAAAAATAATCTGGATCAGTGGTATCAGAGGAGGCTACTCTTGATCATTGTTCAGTGCATCTCCTCGACGAGGTCCGAGTATACAAATTTAGGTCTTGAGCTTGTATCTATTGAGGAAAATATCTCTCACACTCCCAAGAAACCCTCCATGGCAGAAAAAATAAAAACGATGGAGCAAAAGTTTGTGTTAATTTGTTGCTGGAGAAAGCTCTCATGCGACAGAGTGACTAAATGATGGAGAATTTTTCCCACGTCCTTCAATGCTTGTTGATAAAAATTGGTGCGTCTTCATCAAGAGGCCACTTTGTAGACACCTCGCCTTTAAAGGTACAATTTAATTTTGATATTCCCATATTTGAAGGATAAATAGACGTGGATTCCATAGAAAAATGGTTAAATCTGCTAGAAGGTTATTTTTTTATTCACAATTTATTCTATAGTAAAAACATCACCTTTGCACTCCTTAAGGCTCTCCCCCATGTCAAACATTGGTGGGAAACTTACTGGGAGAAAATTTCCACATAGGATCCTAGAATATATGGGGTCGAGCCCACCCGCGATTTTTTGTGGATGCGGTCAAGGAATAGTATTACCCTATTGGTAACTATGACGACCAATACATGATATTTTCCACACTACAGAAAGAGAGTGGACAAATAGTTTCGGAGTTCACAAATAATTTCCATACCTTGCGCACCAAGTATGAAAGACTCCGAGCAACATCTGGTTCTGAAATACCGTGGGGATCTGCATAAGTACATCCAAAACGAAATGGATTTCTTAGATATTTCATCACTGAGAGTTGCCTATCGATATGTTGTCAAAATCGAGCAAAAATTTAGGCACCAGAATAAACGGGAATTTGGATCTGCAAATCTGAAACAACCAAAGTATGATAAACACAAACCTAACAAACAACCTCCTAAAAACCAGTCTAAGACACTATTGACACTTGAATTTGTCAGTACCAAAATGAAAACCTCATGAGGATGTGAATCCTCCTGCATTTTTATAGAGGTTGCACTCCTCTGTCTGAGATTTACAAAAAGTGGGACTTTTAAAGAAGCCCATAAAAATAAAATAGATATAACAAAAAACATAAAATATATTTCTTTATAGTTTAAAAGAGAGTTCCTAAGAATGGACGAGGAAACACACACACCTTCATACATTTAAAGCAAATAAACATAATTCCTCGCATCCATCATAGTAGGGATAACGATTTCCAATCACATAAAAATTAAAAGAAAATGACCTGCATGCATAAGAGAACTTTGAAAAGGTAGTACATGGGAAAATCAAATGGATATAACGATAGATCAACCTCAAATACTTTATATTCAAGAAACTAGGTTACAAAGTATAGTCAATATTGTTTCCAAAATAGTTCTCTTGGAATTTCTAAAAAATATATATAGTTCAATATATATTCTCTGAAATTAAAATGTGTTTGTCATAATGACTAGGATTTGGGATCCTGCATACCATAAAGAAAATATGTATAATAATTAAGTTTGTAGAAAGAAGAAACTGGGAGGCAGAAGGCAGCGAGACCTGGAAAGAAGAAAAAAGGAAAATATCAGTCTTCAGTTAAACCTTTCTATTTAAAGAGGTGGAATAATTGGATGAAGATCTTGATAAATACATAAAGATGTGATCAGTATAAACTTACTATGATGGTATCTCATGGTTTTTCACTTGCTCATTGATGTCCTATTATGGCTTTCCTCGGCGGTTACAAGAACCGTCTCAACCTTCCTTTTCCCTTCATTGGTAATCTTGTCGACCGCCTTTTTGAACCACTCCTCAATGTAGCTCCACATTGGTGCCACGTTGATTTCATGAAAAAAAATTATATTGAAGAGTTCTCCTTCCAAGTCCCTTAGATCAATTGAAATGTTCCACAATTCTTCCTCAATATCTTGATTTTTAATCAAATAATCAACTAGCCAGTTTTCCACATCATCTTCACCATATTCAAGAATGCCATAATTTTTTTCAAATAACAACCCTTTAAAGATCTCAACTTGTTCATCAAATTATTACTTAGTTAAAAACAACGAGTTGAGTATCAATTTCAAGTCTTGGAATTCATTAGTGTTGCCAACTAGATCTATCTCAGTTAGCTTCTTCAATAGTTCCTCTCTTCTATTTATGGCATGCCTATATGCTTGAATAATTCCATTCATATTTTTTACCTTTTGCTTCCAGCATGCGTTCATTTGTTTTATTCAGTTCAAGGAAGGGAGATCCTCCTCTCTTCTTATAAATTTGGTCATATTAGTAACTTTAACACCCAGGTACTAGAGAGTATCTTCCCGAGTGTTTTTCTCGGTGGCAGTATAGATGTCAGGAGATCGATCGGTTTATCTATGGAGGGCTTCAGGAGATCGAAGACGATACATATACGGGTGTTTTCTCATGTGATACCACTCGAAGGGTTACCAACAGGGGTTAAAAGGGTGGTCAACATATGTGTGCTTAGGTACCACTTGTATTTCTGTGTGACTCCCCGGACGTAGTTTTATACGCATAACGACATATCTCTGTAGCTTTAAGACGTCAAAATATGTCTCTACCCTAAAAAAAAAAATTAACCCACAATTTTTTGTTGAGGAAGGTTCTCTACTACCACTTGTAGTATTCCAGATATAAAATAATATGCAAAATAGAAATATTTTAGCTAGAAATGGCAGAGAAACAATGATATAATTAGAACAATTTTAGAATAATACCTGAATAACACCAGAAAGAGCACTTTGACTACTAATAGCAATGTTCACTTGTCTCTTTGAGGGATCGGCCTCTAATAGAGAAAATCTCTATTACAATAATATCTAAGACAAGATTTCTCATACCCTCTACTTCTATTTATACTCTATCTATCCAAAAGAACAATCTAGAGGAAGATCCTTCTAGAAACGGAAGCTTCTATTAGGTCTTCTTACATTTGACCTATTATTCCTTATTGCTAGGTCTTATTAATATTGGTCTTTATTACATAGAATTATATTATTCTACCTACGTGAGGGGTTAGAGAGGCTAGGTCCCTAACACGATAGAAATCATTTGGTTTGGCATTAGACTAGTCTTTCTATATTTCATTATTTCAATATCACACATACAATTTCATTGAGTAAAATCGTGCACACATTTTTATTAAGTAAAATTATATGCATGTTTTGTTCAAACAAAATTCAAAATGTAGGATTAGGGTAATACAATGGTGGTATCGAATGTATAAACATAGTAAATTTAACATTTTTTTTCTTCTTTTCAATATGTTGTGTTTCACAAAGCATTGCATTATCTTTCAAATACTCATATATGATGAAATTGCAGACATTTAGAGAATTGTCCATGTGTGTGTGGGGGGGGTTGGTGTGTGAGAGAGAAAGAGAGAGAGATCTAAATCATTAACTCCAAAAATACATTGCTAATGTTTCTCCTATAACTTTTTCATTTCTTGATGATTTCAAAAAAGAATTGTGTTGCAGTACTAGAGATTGGTCGTTACATGCTAAAAGAAAAAAAAATCAGTTTCATCATGTTAAGGCCTTCAAATATTGCACCAACACTTACATACTAATTTTTGTTTATGTTTAATGGGTTTATTAATTTAAATAATCTATAAAACAATCCTAAAACATTTGGGAAAAATTTACCCTCACTAGTACTATTTGTCATTTACATGTATACCAATTTGTATATATTGGTTCCCTCATTTAGGTACTAAACCAATCAACACCTACATATAGCTTATTTTCTCCACAAAATAAGTGATGTCAATGTTAGAAACCTAAATTGATATAGTAATAAAAAAATTCAACATATAAAAATTATGTATTCAAAAAAGTTATACTTTTAATCTTCTTATATAAAATCAAGACTCATTAAGTAGGTATATCAAAATATCACTTCAAGTCCAAAAATGTTTGTTTGATTTTTCTTATTTCTATTACATTTAAAGTGTCGAAGGAGATCATCATTAGTTTTCACTCACCCTTAATATTATTAATAAATTTAAACATTATGTTTAAGCAAACGGAACACCAAGAAAATTCCTATCAATTTGCATCATTTCTTCTTCCATCATGTCAATTCTCATGTGCCCAAATGTGCCACAATGAAAACATGTACCATGAAATATTTCACCTCTCTTCCATAACATCTTCCTCCTTTTTCATTATAGACTTTTGGAAATTTTAACTTATAACACTTGTATCAATTCAATCTTCTTTCTACTTACATTTAATCCTCTTCTAATTGTTCTTTCTTTTCTTCTTATTCTTAATCCTCTGGAATCATACATCTTCCTCCTTTTTCCATTATAGATTTGTTAAAAAATTTAACTTAAAACATTTGTATTAATTCAATCTTCCTTCTTCTTATTCTTAATCCTCTATAACTATGTATGTTATTTTATTGCTAGAGAATTATGTGTGTTATTTTATTGCCAATTTCTCTTTAGCCTTCCATATGAATTCTAGAATTATGTTATTTTATTGTTAATTTCTATTTGACTTTCCATATGAATTTATTTTTCTAATCAAATTTCAAATGAGATTTTGGCATGTTGTAATAAGGCTACATACATATTTTACAGGTTGTTAAGTCATAAATTCCTTGCTAGGCACTAGTCTAGACTAATCTTGACCAATTACTAATTTTCTAGATTAAAAAAACAAAAACAATAACAAATTCAACTAGTAGAGAAAAAATATTAAATTTCAATTCAATGATTTGTTATCTTCTCTTTATATGTTAAATAAGAAACAAGTCTAAATGTAATACAATTTGGAATTTTCCCACTATCATCACTAAAATTCTACTATAAAAAAAATATTTGTATTTTTTATTATAAAATCAAATTTAAAAATAAATAAATAAAACATTCTAAATTTTACTATATACCTTGCCCTCACAACTATACACTACCTTCAACTTGGTATATGCAAATTTCATCCATGCTATTTTATTATTTAACATAATAAAAATATATTATTATTTTATTATTGTTTAATAAAATATACATTAATAATAATTGTTTTGAATTTTAATTAAAAAATACATTTTATAATCTAATATTAAATAAACTTTACCTATATATAACTCAAATATAATTATATATAAATCCAATATAATATGTTGTAAAAATTAAAATATACCATTAACAAATAAATATACCATAAGAACAATTATATGTAACACCATTTCTTATAAACTTCTTTTTGTTTCTAAATCTGATGTTATAATAAATTTACATTAATACTATTTAATTATTAAATATTTATCCTACTATATAAAAACTCCTCAACAGAATTATAATTCGAATTCGAAATGGCCGAGAAGCATCAAAGCCAATAAAAACTCATCATCCATCATCATACGTAGAAATTGTCAATTAGCATCGACGCCATTAATAATTGCAATCATGTTTTCCAAATAATTACTCGAGAGAATATGAGTCTACACAAACAATTATTGATTTACACCATCATTGCATTGCGGTTTTGGAGGCGGCTTGGGTATTCCTTGGATTGGAGCATACAAAGTGAGCAGATATTTGAAAATAATAGAGTAAGAGTCTGTTTTAGTTTTAAGAGTCACTTTGTAGTTGGAGTTTAATTGTCTATGGTTTGCATATAATTGACTAAGTAGGTTAGTTTTTTATATAGTTATATAATCAATCTTCATTTAATATAGAAGTGAACATAGCTTCACCAATATTTGTTTGTTTCTCATATTTTAATTTGGTATTAGAACCACCAGAGTAAAGTGCGAAAATTCATAGAGATCCGTAGGTCCCTCATTTTGAAGGATAAGACAGCATACTACTCGCCCTTTACACACAACTGAAAAACTAAAATTTCCGCAGTCTAGCTGAAATTACAATGCGAACATCTTTAACAATTTCTGCAACACGAGTGCTCATGAGGTGCGGACTCCCCCACAGTCTACTGTAGCGTGAGGTGCGGAAACATTTGTGTTTGCGAAGTTCAATTGGATAATGTGAGGAATGTTCTTGAGCTACGTGGGGTGATAAGGAGAAGTAGTGATTACTCTTTGTTTGAGGGGGCCACTTGTTGTGAGAAAGATTTCTTTGTGGAAACCATGAAGCTTGAGTTTGAAAAGGTGGAGTTTGAATGCATGCATGGAGGTAATCTGCATGCTTTTTCACATATTAGTTTTTATATTAAATAACCTTTATTCTTGGTGAGTGAGGTCAAATTTAAATTCCTTTTTATACATATGAGTGTGAGATTTTTACATGAGAGCCTTTTTTATATAAATGAGCATGAGTTTTTTTTATGCATGATTCAAAAGTGGATGCATGCATGTGTATTAAAACAAAAATGGGTTTCTTTTAGGGAATTTATTTTTTTAATACATGGAATGGTGTTAAGATTTTCTTTTAAGGTTTCTTTATATTTTTTTTAAGAAAACTGAGAGTCAAGATTGAGACAGATCGGTGGTATCTAAAAGCAGAGCGACAAAAAGTTTCATATCATTGGTTATTCACTTGCAGAGACTAAATTGCAGCGATGGCGAATCTGCTGCCAGAGACCTACCTCAATGAAGCCAACAAGTTAGATGGCTCAAATTTCATTAACTGGAAATTCAAGATGTAGACGCTCATGGAAGGCTATGGTGTCTGGAACATTGCAAAGGGAACTGTAGTGAAACCTGATGCGACTGTAGGTGCGACAGTAGAACAGATCCAAGATTGGAAGAAGTGTGAAAACAAGACCAATGTATTGTTGCGCATGTCTGTTAAAGATAGCATAATTCCACATATTAGAGAAGCTACAACATCTGCTGAAACATCGACAACGCTTAAAGCATTGTATGAAACTAGCAACACAAATCGCATTTTGTTCCTGAAAACTAAATTGCGAGGCATTAAGATGGATGTAAATGAATCTGTTAGTTCATTTTTGGGTCGCATTAAAGAGGTGAAAGACAAACTAGTAAATATAGGTGAAATTGTTTCCATCACTGATCTAGTCACTATTACCTTAAATGGTATGTTAGAAGATTATCAAATGTTCATAACAAGTCTCGCAGCAAGGGAGAAACCTCCTACATTTGAAGAACTGATAGGTATTTTGTTGCAATAGGAAGAGAGGCGCGGTGATCTAAAGCCTCAGAATAAATATTTGGCACTGTGGTAAAATAAAACATTTGGGAGATGGAGATCAGGAGAAAGAGGCAGAGGAGGTAGTTCATGGAAAAGAGACAGTTCATGGAAAAGAGGCAGTTCATCGCAGAGAAGACAATCTCCAAATCAAGGCATGCAATCTGACAGGAATGAGTCAAAGAGTTGTTTTTATTCTGGTCGACCTGGACATATTGTTAAACACTATCATAAGAAGAAAAGTGATGAGGCTAGGAACAATACTAGAACACATTCAGGTCATTATGCAGAAAAATCGTCAAATCATGATCTCATCTTATTTATTGCTAGTGATGATATTGATGAACCCCCAAATTTTGATTCACAGGATCTTAGGCTGCTTGTGTCTAACGCTGCTTTATGTGCTGAAACGGATGATTCAGATGCCTGGTTTGTGGATTATGGACCATCAGTACATATGACATGCAATACGATGTGGTATACTAATTTTAAAGAAACACATAATGGAGCCAGTATATATCTTGGTGATGACCGCACTCATCAGATCAAGGGATATGGAGACATTCCTGTGGCATTGTCGAATGGTACAGTTCGTCACATTCACAATGTTGTTTATGTGCCAGGGATAAAGAAAAAATTAATCTCTATGTCCACCATTACAGATCAGGACTTGAAGGTTGAGTTCTTCAAGAATTATTGCATAGTGAAAGATTTGTTGGACCATTTCAAAACTGTTGCAATGGGAGTCAGAGCAGGAGGCCTATACAAAATTTATGTTACCAGCAAAACACATCACGCATTGACTTCTGCAAATATGCCAACAGAGATTCTTTGGTATCAAAGGTATGGACACATCAATCATCCTGATTTATTGTTATTATAGAAAAATAATATGGTTGAAGGACTTTCCATGTTAAAGAATGAGAATGTTGTGTGTGATGGATGTGCATTAGGAAAGATGCACATAGATGAATTCTCCTCTAATCCTAATAAGAAAAAGAGAGATGTGTTAGATCTTGTGCATACTGATGTTTGTGGGCCTATGCAGACTAGGTCTTTAGGAAGTGCATTTTACTTTCTGTCATTTATTGATGATTGCACTAGATACACATGGATTTACTTCCTTAGAAGAAAAAGTGATGTTTTCGAGTACTTTAAGGAATTCAGAACCAAGGTGGAAAAGAAGACAGGACAATCCATCAAAATCCTCCATTCAGATCAAGGGGGAGAGTATAAATCAAGGGACTTCAACAAATATTGCAAATATCATGGAACAATACATCAGTTTATAGTAGCTCACACTCCACAACAGAACGGAGTCGCTGCAAGGAAATACAGAACTCTGGTAGAGTGTGCACGCAATATGATGAAAGGTAAGAATCTCTCGAATTCATTTTGGGTTGAAGCCATAAATACTGTAGTTTATTTAAAGAATATAAGTCCAACAAGGTGTCTTGATAATGTTACTCCTTTCGAAGCCTTGTATGGTTCCAAACCTGCAGTTCATAATTTGAAAGTATTTGGGTGTAAGGCCTTTGTTCATATTCCAAAGGAGAATAGGAAGAAACTGGATGCTAAAGCCATTAAATGTATTTTCATTGGGTATTGTTTTGAATTCAAAGCATACAAATTGTTTGATCCTGCTACCCACAAAGTATTTGCAAGTAGAGATGTACTTTTCCATGAGCAAGAAGCAGGAAATCATGACGACAACAGTCATGAGGAATGGCATAGAATTTTTTATGAAGGATTTAAAGAAGAGCAACAACCACCACAACAGCAGTAGCCACAACCGCAACGACAACAACAAGAAGGACTCAATGATATGGACAATTGAAGCAGTCATAGTTCACTTAGTGGTGAAGACAGATCTTCACAAAGTGGGCAGGAAGACAATCAGTTGAGAAGATCTTCACGATAAGTTCGGCTCCCTGAGAGATATAGAGACTATGCCCTAATGAGTAGCATTTCAAATGTCATAGAACCCATGAGTTTTGATGAAGCTAATGAACATGATGAATGACAAAATGAAATGGAAGAAGAATATGAATCTATAATGAAAAATAATACTTGGGAATTGACTAAATTACCTAAACATAAAAATCTCATTGGATGCAAATGGATATACAAACCCAAATTTAAATCAGATGGTAGTATAGACAAATATAAGGCTAGTCTGGTTGCAAAGGGCTATTCACAAACAAAAGGTATTGAATATGTTGAAACATTTGCACCAATAGCTAAATTGAATACTATCAAAATGTTAATTGCTTTAGCTACAAAGTATCATTAGAAGCTACACCAGTTAGATGTTAAATCTGCATTTTTGAATGGTGAGTTAAAGGAAGAGGTTTACCTTACTCAACCTGAAGGGTTTGTGGAAAAAGGGCAAGAGCACTTAGTGTGTAAATTAAAGAAAGCATTGTATGGACTAAAACAAGCACCTAGGTCATGGTATGAGAAGATAGACTCTTTATTTCTTCAACAGGGTTTTATGAGGAGAAAAAGTGATCCAAATCTGTATACCAAATTTGATGAGCAGGGGTATATACTATTGATTTCCTTATATGTTGATGATTTGATAATTACAGGAAATGCAGATAAATTAATTGATGAAATCAAGGAGCAGTTGTCACAGGTATCTGAAATGAAAGATCTTGGTGAGTTACATTACTGCCTAGGTCTTGAAGTTTGGAGAAATGCAGGCCAAACTTTTGTTTGTCAGAGTAAGTATATCTGAAAAGTACTTAAGAGATTTAAAATGGATCAGTGTAAGTCTTCTATTGTTCCCATGCAACAGAATGTGAAACTTTCTTGTGATGATGGCTCGAAGGAGGTGAATGGAACTGTGTATAGGGTGGGTAGTTTGAATTATCTCACCACAACCAGATCTGATATTGCATATTTTGTGAGTGTCTTAAGTCAGTTTATAGAGAAACCTCATGAAAGCCATTGGAATGCAGCAAAGACAGTACTCAGGTATCTAAAAGGAACACTTGATTATGGTATTAAATATACTGATGCATCTGATGTTGAGTTGACAAGTTACTCAGATTTTGATCGGGCTGGCAATCCGGATAATCGAAAATCAACCACTGGATATGCGTTTGGCATTGGATCTGGGGTTGTTTCATGGAGTAGTAAAAAGTAGCCTACTGTATCTTTATCTTCTAATGAAGCGGAATATAAATCCTTGTGTGCAACAACTTGTGAAGTTGTTTGGTTAAGAAGACTTCTTCAAGATGTTGGAGAAGAACGAAAGGAACCTACAATGATCAAAT
>SNQJ01S0194020.1:0-17690 GCA_010110895.2 Picea sitchensis
GTCTCTCTTTCCCCTGTGCTAGTCGTACCATTTAGAATCCAAGAGGAAGAAGACGTCCCAGGCCTAGGTTATCTACACCTAGGGCCGTTTTTTTTTAGGGTTTGATGAAAGAGCCTTGTTGTAGCAACACTCTCCCTCATTAAGCCTTCTTGTCTTGTTTTTGTGCTTCATCTGAGCTAGCCGTTTGCTGGGAAGGAGGAGAGAGGACGTGGCCTTGCTTTAGCAACACTGAAGTGAGCCTCTCTCCCCTAGGGTTCCGTTTTTGAGGCCCTGCTTTAGCAACACTTCAAAACTTTTCCCTATAGTCCTTGAAATCCTACCTCCTTCAACCTGTGCGTCTTTCACTTATGACTCCATTAAACCCTAAGGCACTGATCTAAGACCTCAAACGTTGAAGTAGAATTTGATCTAAACTCTCTCAAAGCTTTTGAATTGAAACCCTAACTACACTAACCCTAACTCTAGCTAACCCTAAGTTGTTGACGTTATTATTGGATATTTCATCTTCATTGTAGCAACGTTTCATCTTATGAGCAATTGAATGGTAATTAGAGGCATTAATTAAGTAAAGTGTTGGTTTATTACATTGAATGCCATATCGTTCTAGTATTTATTGGTGAAGTGACATTATTTTATTGCTATTTTGTAAACATTGACTTCCTCAACATTTACTTTCAAATTGCATATATTGAATATCAGATAGTCTTTGATATATATGAAGTACTAACCAGAGCCTGCATATATCAGTTTATTGTTGCTTTGTTCTCAGGCAGGGATTCTACTTGGTTATCTTTGATTGGCTATAAACCGGACTATCTGTTTTGGTGGTGATCTGTGAAGGGGGGAAACTTGTCATTGTCTGATTATCCTTTAGCCTCCTCAAAACCCGAGGTCACCGGGGACGTCTCCCCTGGGCCTCACCTCCCTAAAGAAAAAGAACCTTCCCATCGTGGTGACATTGGGTGGGATAGGTTCCTATTACGTCAGTTTGGCCCTCTATCTTCTAACCTTTCTTCCTAGCTACAAACTGTGCGATAACATGTATCAACCCCAAGCCAGACGATGATACTACAAGGGCTAAGATGGCTCTATGGTCTCTATCTCTCTACTTAATCTTTGATACAAGCACCTCCACTAGAACTAAATCAATGATTGGATACCATCCCCTTAGTCATTACCCAACCAAGCTCTAGCATTTAACTTCTCTGTAACTCTGTCCCGTGGGAAATCCATCCCAACAAGGTTATCAATGTTGGCAAGGAAGAGGCCATGCCCTCATTTCTCTCTTGGAAACTTTGGTAATGACACAATCATGAGAATATCTTTGCGCCAACCCTTAAATGTTCCCTCAACTAGTCAATTGAGCTCCCACTCAACCACTATCAGCCTTGTTCACAATCAACTCACACGACTCTCTGAATCATGAGATTCATGGTGCAGGGTTGGAGATGGTTCATACATTATAACAACAATAGGCTTGGATGACCATTCTATCTTCTTGGAGAACGGAAGAGGAAAATGAGAAGAAATTTTCCAAATCTAAAATGTAATGAACATAAATTAAATTATTAGTCATAATAGTTATTATGACCTTAGGGTTCTGTACCTTAGCATGGACGTCTCTTTTGGACACTATATAAGAAATATTCTTGATTACCTTTCAGTCATCATTGTATCTTTCATCCGTACTAAATATTATTTATGTCCTTGAACATTATATTTGTGGACTCTTGTCCCTTTTTATGGGCTGGTTCAGAGAATGAATCATTTGTTCATTGCAGTGGTATAAGAGCAGTTTCGATTTGTAGGTCACGTGTCAAACTCTTGCTCGATGGTAATAAAAATTCAGTGTGGAGGCCATCCACTTCCATTCACCCTTCCACTTCTGGTTCCTGTCCACTCTTCATTATGTTTTTGCACCTTTCATACATACCAAATAAAATTAGGAAAAACAGAGAGAAAAAGAGAAGAAAGAAAAGAAGAGAGAAAAATTACATCGCAAGAACAACTTCTCTGAAATCGAGAATTGCCAGAGTTTGCACAAAAAGCCTGCTCTTTGCGTGCAAGAAAAGCACTATCTAGTGAGCGTTACTGTGTGCTGCTATCCAACTAGAATGTTCTTGTCACAGGTCGGGGTTGTTCTACTACTACTACTACAAAAGAAACCCTTGCTGATGTTACCACTCCAAGCCAAAATCATAACAGAGTGGCGCTATACCTCTAGAAAAGCAATGAATGCGCTTGACAACAATCGTTGCCGTCAAAAATTGAATCTCTATAAGAGTCGAACTGTCGCTTTCCTCACGTAGGTCGTTGTGCCTTCATTGGTAAGAAAGTTGAACGTGGGAATAATCACTAGTAAATAGCATTGGGTCAACCCAAAAGTTGCAACCTATCCGTAGTCAAACAAATAAATTGAACCAAAAAATGTAGCCCTCGTTTGTTCAAAATTCACAAGTTGCCAAATGTTTCTTCTTATATGCCGCTACCTTTAAAAATCCAAAACCAAAGAATCATACTATATAATGTATAAGTTAAAATAAAATATTCTAATAATATTATATATATACTATATGATAAGTTATCGAAAAAAATACATAATTTGTTTAACACGGTGTTATAAAGCAGTGTTATAATATTGGCAACATCGGAGAAAATTAGAAGGCCCCGGGGTTGACATTGGACTCTGATGTCTTGTAGAAGAAGCAAGAGTTAGAATCTGGTGTCTTCTATTGGAGTCCGTGAAGGTGGTGGTGTTGGTGCACTTCTAGTGTCAATAGTCACCTCCTTTAAAGGTGTATGTTGACTCTACTATGGAACATCCTCCTCTACCTCTCTATCCTTTGATACTGCCCCATTTTCCTCCTCCTATAACCAATCAGGGATTGATTCCATTATAGGCCTCTCAGTGTCAACCCTCCATGCAGTAGTGGTGTCAATCCCATCCAACGAAATGGCGTCCACATAAGGTGTTTTTTGAATTTGCCTCACCCACAATCGAAGATTGTAGTAAACATATACCATGTCATTGAGGCGTTGGGATTCTAAACTGTATGAGAGTCATAAATTATAAATTAATAATTAGAATACATAATTTAGACTCTAAAGGGTGACGGGGCATAAAATGACAAATTATAATTAATAACGAATTAAAAATTTAATTTGAAAATTTCTAACCTATTGCACTTCTTGGTGTGTATTTTTTCAAATACACTCCAGTTGCACTCACATATTGAAGAGATAAATGTTTGGCTAAGCACCAGAATGGTGAGCTTTTGAAGATTGGGTACTCTTGCACCATAGCTCGTCCACCAAGCATCTACAACAAATAAGAGAAACCTAAGAAAAGACATTAAAATTTGAATTTTGAAAGTTAAAAGTTGAAACAAAGTAAGAAGTAAGAAGTTAAGAACCAAGAAGGGACATCCAAATTTGAAACATAATGAAGCTTACTTGGCATTTTGGTCGTCCTATCTTGAATAGNTAAGAAAAGACATTAAAATTTGAATTTTGAAAGTTAAAAGTTGAAACAAAGTAAGAAGTAAGAAGTTAAGAACCAAGAAGGGACATCCAAATTTGAAACATAATGAAGCTTACTTGGCATTTTGGTCGTCCTATCTTGAATAGCCATGTCAAAGCCAAATGTCCCTCCAACCATCCTATATATTTCCATTTCTTTGGAAATATCCACACGTTCTTGCGGACTTGGCACCGTCCTTTGAACACAAGTGAGGAATCGATCCATAATCTCAACATCAAATCTAAAACCATATAAGAGAATGTGGGGTTGAGATAGATCCCTACAACATGAATGGGGCGATAGAGTGTATTGTTTCATCGCTCATCTATCACTCTCCATATCAATAGTCATTTATCAAATCCACCATCTCCCTTGTCATCATAATAGGTACAGATGGCTTCTTTGGCCTTATCCATGGCCTCATACAAGTATCCCATTGCAAACTTGTCTCCATCAACCAACCGAAGAACCTTTACCAAAGGTTCGCTAATGACAACCACCTCCTTCACTATTGTGTGAAGTATGGGCCTTCAAGGAAAATCAACCCAATGAGTGGGAGATTGGTGGACTCAAGATCCCCACTTTTCTCTATGCGAAAACAACACTATTTTCAACAAAATGAAATTTAATTGGCAATATGTATTTATTTATTTTATTTTAGATTTATCTGAAATAGTTTGATCATTATGATTTGTTGTATTTTATGGCCTCCATAAGCCATTGACTTTCACCTTTGATATTTTATTTGGCATTAGAACATATATTGTCATCTTCAAGTTCTTCTTAAGAAATGTTCATTGTCATCTTGGAGAGTGTCTATTCAAAAAAAAAAAAACTAGTTGTGCTCATTGCAATCTATTGTGTATGATTCTAGCATAGTAAGGGATAAACAAAATTAAATTTTTATATTGATTTGTTTTATTTAAATTATAAACTCCTGGCCATCTTTATACTAAATTGCTTTCCATGGCAAAGTGTATTCATTATCTTAAAATAAAACTAGATTGCTATCAACAGAGTATCCTCGCTATCATATAATTATAACTATAACTAAAACAATCTCAATAGAAGTATTGGTTGTTACCACAATCTTAAGCTTAAATAATTATCTATTCATGTAATTCTTTTTCTTTTGATAACAATTTA
Organism: Picea sitchensis; assembly: GCA_010110895.2. NCBI lineage: Eukaryota > Viridiplantae > Streptophyta > Pinopsida > Pinales > Pinaceae > Picea > Picea sitchensis. Next base: position 4,667 of record SNQJ01S0194020.1, read on the forward strand.
TAATTGTTTTTTCAATTATTTACTTATTTACTATGGATTACATAAAATATTGAAGCTTTAGCAATGTGTATAATGAAAATGCATTTTTATAATCTGATTGTGAACTATTCAGGTCACTGGTTGGGATGGAAGTGAAATGTTCTTGGCTAGTGATGGTGTTGGAAGGCGAAGTATTACTCCAGGAGGTGGTGGCATACTTGTAACCAATGGGACCTTACATAATCATTTACTTGACATGATTTAGTCACTCCTATGAGGTGGAGGTGGTGGCATGCTCAACCAGTGGGACCTTGCATAATCATTTACTTGACATGATGTAGTCACTCCAATGGACTTTAAGATTCTAGTTAGTGGTTATTAATTTTGAAAGATGCCTCTAATTTGCTAAGTAAGTTGGGAGACATTGTAATTCATTTTTTGTCATCCATAATCTTCAATTTAAAAGGGAATTTTTTTCTCTAATGTTAGAGGGATGTTCACCTTTGAATAACAATTCCACTAGACTTCTAAATTAAATTTTCAATGATATTATTGCTTACCTATGAAATAAAAATAAACTTAAAGAATATGAAAACTTGTAGAACAATGCATCAATATTCAAATACAAATTTAATTGAAAATAAATTTAAAGTATGAAAACTCATGTAGAACAATGCATCAATATTCAAATATAAATTTTATTTCTTTGAACTATTTTAAAACATGGAATTTGTGTTTCAACTTTCTTACATCTATTGTTTTTAGTTACTGACGAAAAAAATATACTCCTTTTATTAGCTAATAAAGTGAGTACATTTGCATTGGATGAAATATCAAACATCTACAATCCATGCATTGGGTGAGTGTCTAGATAGAGTGAAGAGAGTTTGTGAGATAATTTATGAGAATGGAGCAAGAGTGGTTGAGAGATCTATGATTTTATATAAGTTCTATTTAACAAAATAGGAGACCTCAATATAAATTATAAAAAGATCTTGGTGTGTGAAATGTTCTCCCCACATAATGTCTCTATATCCAAATTATATGACAAAATTGTTGCCTTGGCCAAGGAGTTTGCCTCTGAGTTCAATCCTATGAAAATGTAAGCAAAGGTAATGTTGTTGAAACTTGGGAATTTATCCCTAGTGCTCCTCTCGCTTGCCTAATGTAGTACATTGTTTGTTTTCATTGTGCCATTGAGCTAGTTAATGATGACTTTGTAGTCACCATAAACATCTATGACCTAGATCCCCTTTTCCATAGCAATGTCTAGAAGAATGTTGGTTTTCAAAAACTCAAGTTTGTTGTTGGTTCCTTGTCCAATGCCAAGGTAGAAGGAGATTTTGTGATTGTCGAGTAGTAGCCAACCTTTTGCACTAGTAGCACTCAAGTTGTCCTTGGATGCTCCATCCAAAAAACATTGGGATTGCCCTGATTGTGAGTAGGAGGAATGAGAGCTCAGAGAGGCTTGGGTTTGTATGTTGAGGACCCTATTGTACTAGCTTTTAGTCTATAAAAGACCCTATAAAGGAAAGCTTGTTTATCATGAACAATTGATTTGTTATTGGCTAGTGATATTGATTTAATTACCTCTAGAGCTAGAGCCTGATCTTCATTCTTAGCATTGTCAACCCATTTTTCCAATGCTTGGTTAAAATCAGCCTTCCCAAGATATTTGATGCGTAAGGAGCCTTTTGGTTGCTACCCAAACCTCTTTCGTGAAATGACAATGAGGGAAGAGGTGGCTTAAGGGTTTCGAGCATACCTCACATAGAGGGAAACAACATGTCCACTCCCATCCTCTTTGTTGAAGATTGTCCCATGATAGTGCAAAGTTGTTGACAACTAGTGAAGTGAAACCATGGGTGATCCCTAGGGCCTTGACACAGGTGCATAGATGTGTACCCGAGCTTGACTGAATATGTGCCATGAGAGGGGTTGATCCCCCAAAGGGAACAATCTTCCCTATTGATAGCTTTATTCCATCTCGAGTTACATTAATATGTAAAGTTGTGCACATATATTTACTGAAACCAATGCCATTGAATTTTCAATTTAAAATTAATTACCATCGATCAATGCACTACATCCCATAGACCCCTTTGAATGGTGTCAACAAGTGCTGGAGCCACTGTTAGTGGAGCTAGGTAACTCAAGACGATCCATGTGTGATGAGAGATATATGCACACATGAACCATATAAGACTATAAAGTAACAATTTATGACTAGTACCTGCCTCTTATACCTTATTGTTGATTTAAAATATGGTCTCTTGACAGAATGATCACATGACCTAGGACCCAATCATGACTTTGGTCTACTCCTCTGTAGGTAGGTCCAATTCAATATGGGCATGGGCTTCTTGTGCTAAGAGTATTGGATTCTTTGCCCAAAATCATTAACCATGATATCTCACAATTAGCTTTGTATTTGGTTGCTAAGGTTGGAAACCCATCTTTTTTTCTTAGGTACAATAGTCTTAGAGGTTTTGCAACTATTAAACATCTGCACCTCAAGATAAGACAACTATTTTATTTATAATAGTTTACTCTTTTTCATAAAACTCATATAACCATTCACCCTACCTGGTATAATTACCAAAATCTTATGGAATACTAACGAGTAAAAGAAAAGTAACTTGTTACATAAAAGTTTATAATTTATTGGTAGTATATCCACCCAAAATACTCATAAATATTCCATCTATGTAGGCATAGTGGGGAGAAAACTACTCTTTCCAACCAAAAATGCTAAGAATAAGAAATAAACAATAAAATAGAATGTGCAAATCCCATAAAAGAGTAAGCCTAGATGAATATTGTACAATGGGCTTAAAGTCCCATAGGTTGCTTAATAGAATAAAAATAAAAGGCTAAGAGGGAGAGGGAAACAATGGATCCTAGATGAGGGAAACACAATACGTATAAATGAAAAGTAGCAAGTTCTTTGTCTACCTAGTTTCTTGGTCTATCTTGGCTATGGGCTTAACAATCCCATTTTGTATCGACACATTTCTATTGAGCAGTCCCATTGACCTACTTTTGGTCATTTGTTGGAAATGAATAAACTTATCTTATCTTATCTTATGAACTAAACTCACTAGGAAGGATGTGATGCTAATGAGGTGATCTAAAGCTTGTCATGATAGTAAATGAAAAATTGTCATCATGGAAGTAGATTCAATTGAAGTCTTAACTCATAAACTATCAATTTTTTTCTTGATCTGCATGTCAAGTAGGGTTAGAAGACAACAGAGGCATACGGGTTAGTGCATTGGTATCGTGTAATGTACCAAATGATTAAATATCATAACATAATAGAAGTACACACCATGTACATAATGTGACCGTGGAGGACAACTCCAAAATAGTTAAGTTACACAATAACTCTTTAAAGAATAGGAGAACCTCCACATAACCAAATACATTCATACATCACAATTCACCTCTCCCACAATAATGAATACATAATCTCTATATATACATATTCACACCTAGACATGAGGCCCCTTTGTTATTAGGCCAACCACATTACATATATATTTACACATTACATGTACATTTAGCCCCATGTATGGGCCCCCTTGGGGTCATATCATGTGCATTTAACCTTATATATGCCCTCCTTGGGTCATAACATAGTACCCTCCTTCAAAAAGCTTTGTCCTCAAAGCTTTGCAATTAAAGGTTTCACATGTGATGAAACCAAGTAATATGATTTTCTTATGTTCCTGCCTTTTTCTTTCCATTGATGATGATCCGTCCATCCAAAATTAATTCTTTTTGGTTGTAATCCTTGGTGGCTAGTTGTTGCATAATTTTTTTCCCCTTGATTCCATGTATGTTGTTGAAGCTTCTCCAATTTGTAGTAGATGTTGGTCTATGCTAATATCTTGTTGAATAATGGTTTTGTGATGTCTTGTTCCATGAATATTGATGAGTATTCCATCTTCTTCTTTGGTAATGTTGATATCAATATTCTTGTCTTCCTTGTAATCTTTCTTGGTAATGAGGGTGTTGATATGGTTTCACATTTAATGGTTTTCCTTCATTTTTCACATCCATTTCATCTATCTTATTTTCAGAGACAATGATATCCTCAATCCTTTTTGTTTTGTCTTTGATTACTCTAGCCTTGGAGATAATACCATCATATTTAACATGTACATTCTCTAGATGAAGTCCAATTTCCTCAAGTGTCTTTTTGTGAACTTCTTGAAGCTTGTCTTCTTTCACCTTTTGAAGCTGCAATGTCACCCCATTTATCAAATTATGATGTTCTTCTTATATTCTAGATTACATTTCTGATTTTACTTCATCAATATTTAGGGATTCTTCAACTTTCTTGCAAATTTTCTCTTCAGGTTTTTTGGTAGATTCTTCATCCAAAATTCTTGTTTCTTCTTGATTTTCATAATTCTTCTTTTCTTCTTTCACTTTCTTAACCTCGTCCAATAGTTTTTTATTATGATTTCTTAATCTACATATTTCTTTATTTTTCTTTCTTAATTCTTCCATTGCCTCGTCATTTTCCCAATTCCCTTTACTATTCATTCCCTATTTTAATTTTTGAACCACCTTAATGAGTGCTTCATTAAGGTCTCGTATCTTAGATAGTTCATCATCCTTCTTCTTGATCACTTCCTTTGCTTCTTTTAACTCATCTTGAATTTTATGCATCTCTTCTATTTTTGTATCCTTGAGCCATTTATTTGAGAAGAGTTTTTCAAATTATTCACATGCGCAGTTTCATCTAGTATCCTGATCAATACTCATCCACCACTTCCAAGCTTCACCAGAAAAATATTGTTTTACCTCTAAATAATCCATACCATATTCCTTTACCAACCTCAACCATTCCATAGGATTGATTATAACTTCATCTTCATCTCCTGTAAATTTAGGTAATGTCATTGATTCTTAAGTGAGGTCTAACCACAATCCTCAACTTCCAACCTTAGTATATGAAGGATAATGATCTCAATTAATTATAATACTTGTTCCAATATAATATTCTATGTTTTCTGTTTCCAATGGCTTTTGAATCAGCTTAATTGGACATCCCAATCAAAAGTTATGATAGTTTTAAGTAAACATACATTTGAAACCATGATTTGGAGTCTATCCTTTTGGCTGACCTTCCTTTTGATGTATCTCTGAAATTTCGCCCCCCATGACTCTGAAATTTTGACATGTAGTAGTTTGAAATGTCTTCTCTGCAATGCCACAGGTCTGACCAAAATTGGGCGTGTCAAATGAAATTTATGGTAACTTTCCCAAACCTTGCTGAATTTTGGTCTATTATGGAGAGCTAACCTATACAAAATGCCACATGTCCAATATTGGATAACTGATTCTGAAATTTGCACCCAAAATACTATGGGCGTTTCTCTTTCCAATGCAATTGGTCTCACATAATTTGGATCCTCTATGAAGAAGATATGATTATTTTACCTGGAACACCTATTTGAGACTAGTTATAGGACTAGTCAAAAACCCTATCTTCCACAAGGTGTATCTCCAAAATTATAATGACCCAGAAGCTGAAATTCGTAACACAGGTACTTTGTTATGTCTTCTAAACAACCGCCATGTTTCTCTGTCTAAAGTGGCCCCGAATTTTTTTTTAGAGAAAATTCCAAGATGAATTTCTCGAGGAAGCAAAACTTTAGGATCGATGCTCCGATACCAAATGTAATGTACCAAATGATTAAAATATCATAACATAACAAAAGTACACACCATGTACCAAATGTGAGCATGGAGCACAACTCCAAGATAGATAAGTTACACAATAACTCGTTAAAGAATAAGAGAACCTCCTCCACATAACCAAATACATTCATACATCACAATTCACCTCTCCCACAATAATGAAAACATGATCTCTATATATACATATTCACACCTAGACATGAGGCCCATTTACTATTAGGCCAACCCTATTACATATATATTTACACATTACATGTACATTTAGTCCCTTCTTGGGGTCATATCATATTCACACCTAGACATATATGCCCCCTCTTGGGATCATATCATGTACATTTAACCCTACATATGCCCCCCTTGGGTCATAACATATCGACCATCTTATTTCAATACAAAAATGTCATTGAGGCCATTATTACAATGCATATGATACCATCTCTTTCTCTTCTACTAAGGTCTAAGGAATCCATCAACAAGTAATTCACTACAGAACAATTTGCTAGAGTTTTTTACAATGGAAGCAAGGGAACACTTCTTGTAGTTAGAAATTCATGAGTGGTTGGGGAACTAGTCCCACTTCTTGGTAGCCTGGGTTAAGATGTTGAATATTTTTGTTTTACCAAAAAAAATTTCTTTAGTGGATAATCCAAATCAGGGAGTTTTAGATCAACTTTTCCAAGTTAATAAAATTCTAGTTGGAACATCTTCCCTTGAATCGATACTTGCCAAATTGCCTAGGTGCACATGCACATGCACTTAACATTATTGCGAAGATTGTCAAGTGAAGTTAAGAAAAGTAGTTGGGCATGGTAGAGGCAAGGGATTGGAATCCATAAGTAAATATTTATATGTATTTATGATTTAACAGAGGAAGCTTATTTACTACAGGTTGGGAAAAGTATGGAAATTGAGGAAGATAACACTGATGTTGTGTTTGATGTATTTTGAATGTTGAAAGATGATGTTTTTTTTTATTATTTTTGTTTTGTTGCAAGTATGTCCAATTCAATATGGGCATGGGATTTATCACATCCCCACTATAATACCCAGTTTAATTAATGTCTAATGTAGATATAATATGTGGTTATGACCAAGCAATGTAATATGTGAATGGATTGTATTTATGAATGTTTTAATAACAAAATGTGATGCCAGCTACTAAGGGGACATGGACAAAGATGGGGGTTGAATTAATCCATAAGATAAGGGAGAGTCTAGGATAATGGTTAAGAGGGGTCTAAGGGGGAATTTCCCATGTATATTAATTCAACCCACTTTCCTAAAATTTATATTGGTATATGAACCTTTTGATTTTGTATTGAGTGTTCCTAAAGCCAATCATTGAATACATGTAAGAGAGTGGGTGTGAGTGGTCACATCCCATAGTTATTGGGAGCATGGGGGGATGAGTACGATCATCTTGGGGAAGTGTGTGAGTCAAGCAAGCAAGCCAAAGGAGAGGAAATCCATATGGGTAGCTACAACAATTTTACACAGTCAAGTTTTGTGCATGAGCATCAAGTAGAGAGAAAGAAAGAGAGCTTGGAGCTAGAACAACCATGGAGGGCGATTCTAGAGCATGTTGGAGCGTTTTGGAGCTGAAGACTGAAGAGCCATGTTGTCAGGCCTGAAGAGTGAACTCCTGAGTGAGTTGCACTAAAACATCAAGTGTTGTTGTTGTTGTTGTTGTTGTTATTGTTGTTTGTTGGTAGTTTTTCCTAGCAGTGAGTTCCCTTGAGTTCCCAACTGAGAGATTCCTAGCTACCTGTGCCAGAGAGACCATGATAAACAAATGGGACGCTTGAGGGACTGAGATCAGTGAAGGGGTACAATCCTTGGGTTGGGCAGGTAAAGAGGAAGAGAGTTGGTGGAAAATCGGGATATTTGTAGGAGAATATCAGTGGGTTGTGGGAATTCTGAGTTGTGAGTGGACAATGAGAGACCACCCTCTTTTGTGGATTACTAGTCTCATCTCAGGGGTCACTGTCTGTTGATATTTGGAACAATCAGTCTATGGTTGGGTGGAATGTCTGTCCCAAGCAGGTGGTTGCACAAATGAATTTATAATATAAGTGTTTTATCTTGCTTCTATTGTATTATGAGTTTATTCGCTTTGCATGAGTTCTGTGTATTTGGAAATAAGTTATTTGTTGTTGTAATGAAGTCTATTAGTTGCATTTCATGTTTGTTTTAAATGGTTGTAGATGCATTTAATTAATTATAATAGATTGTGGCTAAATCTGGTCTTAATTCATCGCTGAAAGCTACAAGAATTTAATTAACTGGTAGAATTTTTATTTTATGAGTATTCTGCATTGTAATGTACCTCGGTTGGGTTGGGGGACGTTACATGATTCTTGTGCTAAGAGTATTAGATTCTTTGCCCCTACTCATTAACTATGAATCTTGATAGCTCACAATTAGCTTTGTATTTACTCACTAAGACTAGAAACCCATCTATTTTTATTGGGTACAACAACCTCAAATCTTTTGCAACTGTAAAGCATTTGCACCTCAAGATAAGACTACTATTTTATTTATAATATTTGACTCTTTGTCATAAAACTCATATAGCCATTCACCCTACTTGATATAATTACCAAAATCTTATGGAATACTAACAAGTCAAATAAATTACTTGGCAACATAAAAGTTTGGAATTTATCGGTAGTATATCACCCATGATACTCATAAATACTCTATCTATGTAGGAATAGTGGTGACAAAACTCCTTTCCCAACCAAAGATGCTAAGAATTGAAGTAAACAATAAAGTAGAATGTGTGAATCCTATAAAAGAGTGAGCCTAGTGGAAGCTTGTATAGTGGGTTTAAAGTCCCATAGCTATTGAATAAAGTAGAAATAAAGGGCTAAGAGGGAGAGGAGAAAGTGGATCCTAGATAAGGGAATCATACCACATATAATATAAATGAAAAGTGTTAAGTTATTTGTCATCCTAATTTCTTGGTCTATCTTGACTATGGACTTAGCACTCTCACTTTGTATTGACACCTTTGTATTGAGTAGCCCTATTGATCTACTTTTGGTCATTTGTTGGAAATTAATAAACTTATCTTATCTTATCTTATTTTAATGAAAAACTCACTACTAAGGATGTGAGGTTAATGAGGTGATCTATGATTAGCAAAGAAATTGTAGAAAATTCTGAAAATCTATAGCTTTGGAAAAGTGGCATGTCTCAGACTCTCATTCCCCGAGTTTTTAGTGATCCTAACCTTGTCCAGACCCTAGCCAAGTTTTATAATGCCAATACTCGTTGTATCAATTCCGCATACGGGATAATAAATATTTGCACTGTGTCTTCCGAGGCTGTGGCCAGAATGTTAAGCTTACCTCTGGCCGTCTTACCCATCCTAGAGCTTAATCTTCTTTAAAAAGTAGAAAGCTACTCTTTTTAATCTACTCAAGAAAAGACTTCAGTAATCAAGAAGTTTGTAATAGACCCTTCTTATAGCTTTGAAGATCTTCTGATTAAATATAAGAGTTGTTGTCCTAATTCAAGGTTAATGGTTTCAATTATAACCTCTATTTTAGGGTATGTTGATGATTCTGAAGTTGATCAAGTTACTCTGGCTATTATGAATGAGGTTGTAAATCGTGAGAATGCATTTAAGTTTGATTTTGCCGGTTTTATAGCTAATGTGATTCACCTCCAGTTATCATCTGTTGGGTCATTTCACACTTGTGTGTGTCTTTCTTAACATTGGGGGTTGAAGACTGAGGGTTTTTCTAGAGTTGACCAACAAAAACCCCAAGGCATTGACATATCAATCCTCGACCGAGAATGAAGAAGGTCTCACCCGAGATGCCATGAGGATCACATAGACCATCTGGTATTGTGTCGGTGATGAAGGGCTAATTGCACAAAAAATCATCTAGGGTTGTATTCATATTATTCATTGCGGATTACTTAACAGATAATCATGCATAATAGAAACAACACATTCAACAAACACATAATTAACACATTGTCGGTCCAGAATCACCGCAACTTTATTATCATCAGCATTCAATCACTCACATAGATACATTAAGCAAATCATTCATTGACGGAAATAAAACTCTATTCTCTTATACAATTTCCCAGCATTACATTACTTAGCATCATGCACTCTCAAATTGACCCTATAGATGTGACAGACTTAGACTTACAACTAGAGACAATACAAAACATCGGCTTAGAGCGAGCTCAAGGACAACAACATCCACAACCATCAACCAACTATCTCCTTAGCTAACTCTCATTCTATTGTGGTTGCTCCCTTATATATGCTTCTCGATTCTTGCACTCTATCAGTTTCAGTTCTACCCCACTTGTTCCTCTGACTGCCAGTCCTACACGCTTCTGTCACCCGCATGTATTCCATGTCGCCTCTTTGGAATAATGGAAATCTCAACTACCTTTCTAGCTCATCTTCTTTCTACTCTGTGTTCCCTCATGTTGTTTTTAGTAATCATTTGGGGAGATTTCCTTAATATTGTTTTCTTGAATTTGACGTGCATGCGGTGCCTTCTTGATTTCTGGCGTGTATCACAAAACTCAGACTGGTGTGCATTGACAGAACTCGAATTGGCACAAATAACAAAATTTGATCTAGCATGTGCGCCTCTTGTCACCCCTCACACAATTGTTTGAGCGTGCGCAAAACTGGAATAGGCGCACACAACTATGATTGTGCGCGTGCGATATTTACCCAAAACTTTGGGTGCCAACATAATCTTTTGAAGAATTAAAGTCTTTATGATATCAATCTTATCTCATGTTTTTAATTATGTACGCAGTATGACTTCTATGAGAAAAGAGACCTTGAGTTGATTAAAAGGATGATTCAAGACAGATGCTCCTTGTTCGAGAATGGACTTCTCTCCCGATCTTTGTAGAAACAAAGGGCAAATTCCTAGAATTTGCAAATGGGTTCTTATTGAACAAATATATCCTTCTTATGGGACAAGAACCTCCTAGAATGCTTGTAACTTATCAACAAAAGCTTCATTTGAACCCTGATATTAAGGTAGGTGATTGGTTTTTATTCAAGAGGTATATTGTTATCAGGATTTATGGTTATGGAGTAGAACCTTGCCAATTGCATGTTTATATTCCTCCCCTTCTATTTGCTTTAAAATATGTGGGAAAAGACTAGCCACTAACAAACTGCATTTTATTTCAAAGAGTAAAAATCCCTCCTTTAATTTACGTGCTAAGTTTTCTTCCTTCATAATTAAGAACAGACCAACCATTGACTATGTAAACAAATTATTGTCTTCTTTCGGTTTGAAAAAAAGATGTATTATGGAAATATGATCCATATCATGTTATATCAAAGCAGCGTAAAAGTGTAGGCCTACCTTTGTATCAACATTAATCAAGTGTATCTATTGAAATGATTGTTAACAAAGGTACCTGGGAAGAGGTACAACATTTATTGATTATGCAGACTTCTACAGAAAAAAAAGATGGAGGTGAAGCCACAATCCAAAACTACAGTGGCATCTGATATGGATGTTGGAACAATTGATCCATAATGCATAATCACAAGGTAAAGTAATCATCAGACACCAATGAGAAATTATTGATACTTCAACAGAGCATACAAATGAGACTGAAGTGGATAATATAGAACAACATAATGTAAAAAGGGAGAAACTTTTAGAAACACCAGAAAACGAAGCAAAAGATATTCAATAATATATCTCAGGACAAGTTGATTCTTTATTAGGAGAATTGAAACGAAGGAAACTGGAAGGACCACTAGTAATAGTGTCTTCTGATCTTACTCCTAAGATGTTGAATTCAAATAATCAAATTTCACCACTAGAGATCAAGGATTCATCAGATGTGAAGACATCTCTTGTTGAATTCCTAGTCACTAAAGATGGCATCCCAACCAGTTCCAAGAATTGTCAGGTCCCAGGTTTATCACTTCGATGGATATAGAAAATAACCAATTTAATTTATTGGTTATGTAGCCATAAGAAAGCAAAGGATCCAATTTGACAAAATATTATATTACTTCAGTAGAGGTAGACATCAGTCAAATTAATGATGTTGATTTGGTAGAATCACATGGACATACCGGAGATATTGTCGCTCAAAGATTAATTTAATCAACTGTAAATGTAAGGAAATTACAAGTTGTAGTGATCATATTGTATATGCGGCTTAGCAATGAAAATACCATCAACAGAATCAAAGCCAATAAAATCAGAGAATTAGAAAATCGAATTGCATTGATTACTGATGGAAAGAGAGAAACTTTGAACAATAAAAAGGTTTTGGATGAAAAGGAGAAAGAAACTAAGAATTTGAAGGCTAAACTGAAAATACCTCATTTTCAATTTACATAATCAAAGGAATTAATAGAATCCTACCAAGCAAGAGATAAGTCACAGTCAGAGAATATTGTTGCGCTAACCAAAGAGATTGTAGGACTGAAAGTGGACAAGGGTAAGATTTAGGAGAGATATGTGGAAGAGATCAATTAAATTCAATAAAAATTTAAGGCCTATGATCCTTCATCATATTCTGTGTTGTCTGTTATAACCTCAGTTATAATTGTAGACCATCAAGAAATTGATCAGAAAAAGGCATTTTATATAAAAATTCTTGAAGATTAGGTTGAACAAAAGACTTAGGGTATTAATATTATGTTCGAAGAAAAGGAAAGTCTGAACAAATTATTAAATGATGCATTGGAACAAGTTGTTGGTACATAACATTTAGTTGAAGCTAAACAGATGCTTTGGGATCAAATAATCCATGTGATGGATCAATTCAGGGGTTATTTGAATTACATTAGTATTGTGAAATGGTAATTGTAACATCCCGCTCTGGCGCACTGAGGACACTTATTCTTTGAGGACACTTGTTCGCAAGTGATCTGGACCCTTTTTTATGTTGGACCTTATATATTTGATTATGATGTGATTGACAGATGATATGATGTGTTACCATTCATGTAGACGGGTGCTATTGACTCAGTTTATTGAGTGTGCAGGTTTGTGACCTTGAGGATGCAGAGGCATCGGTAGACCCCCTTGGACTCCGGACTGAGTCAGGGAGTGTGCTTTTGGGTTGATTTGTTTATTATGATGTTGATTTGATGTGATGATTTGATGACAACATTCTGACATGATTATTGGTGATGCAGGCTGACGATAGCTTGCCGACTTGACTCACATATGGAGTAAAGGGGCCACACACAATCCCAGAGAGGTTGAGGGAGAGGGGTGGACAGCAGCCCTGCCACCGCCTGCTAGCACTCCCGTCGTGGCTCGAACTGTAGGTTAACGATTACCTAGTTCGAGAGGAC
>SNQJ01S0194023.1:0-17690 GCA_010110895.2 Picea sitchensis
TCATCACTCAATTATTTTTGGTTTTTCTATCGTTGGAGATTCATCATCGACGTCATTATTATGTGCGTCAATAGCTTATTTATTCTCGTCTTGATAATATTCCTTATTAGTAGTTTCATCCTCCAAAATCCTATCATTAACTTCATCAGTTTCAGGCACAACATTTTCCTCATCTTTCTTGTTTGCTACTTCAGATTTTATTTTCCATGTCTTCTTATTTACTCTTTTTGTCATATTGTGTGAAGCATTTCTTATTGGCTGTCTTCTTGAGTTCTCGTAGTTATAGGCTTTGTGGCCATATCCACCACATCTATAGCATCTCATAGTGTAACAATGTGCAACAATATGTCCAACATGATTGTAGTTCCAACATATTATATTGTTGTTGAACCTACCGACTTGTTTTCTTCCATGATGCCTACAATCCAAGGCTTTATGACCATATTCATTACAAAAAAAACAATAACCATTAAAGACACTCTCATACCTTCTTTGATTCATCCATGAAGGTATCTCTCTTCTGAACTTGCTTTAAGGTGTATGAGTAGCTTCTGGATGTCTTCCTTGATCTGATCTTCTAAGTTTTGTAGTGTTGCTTTCATTCTTTAAACATGAAGAACCGGCATCATACTTCCTCTCCATTTTTATAAAATAAAGACTTGCATTAGACCTATCTTCACTTTTTACAAATGAAGGACTTGCATCAGGTTTCTTGAGATTACTAATTTCTTCCCTATTGTGGCCAAGACTGGTTTTGTCATATGGTGATCTTCGACTATCCAAACTCTCATCCAGGGTCATGGAGTTGTTCAAGAACTTGATTTTTGTGTCTAACTTCTCAACCTTCATTCTAATATTCACAACTTCTTATTCCATCTTATGAAAAGATTATTCCTTTTTGTCAAAGTGGTTCCTTACTACCTATTCTCTTCTTTTGGCTTCTTCAAGTTGGATTTTAAGATTGACATAGTTTTCCCTTAGTTCTTTTAAATCTGCAATGTTTTTTCTTGAGACGTCATCTTCCTTCTTTTCTTATTTTGCTTGACTGATTTATTTTTCAGTCTCTTGATCTCCTCTTCTTTCTCTTCTAAATGATTGTCCTACTCATATATTATATTTTTATTTTCCTTGAGCATTTCCTTTATTTCCAAGACATGGTTTTGACTCTTTTCAAGAAATTCTTGAGTGTAGTCATGAAGATAGCTATAGTTTGATTCATTAAGGTCATAGAGGTATTCATAGAGACTCCAATCAACCTTTTGTTTGGCCTTTTATAGTTCTTCTTCTTGTTCTTCCATGGGACAAATGCTAACATAATATTCTGTTATTGTATTTGAATCTTCTTCTCTACTTACAGGGGAGAATTCAATATCAACATTATTGCAATCAGAAGATTGTAGAGAGTCTTTACCTTTATTAATGGTTGAGTCTTCTCTTTTGATTTGATACATATTCATTGGAGGATGAGTATATTATTTGGAGGTATCATCGCTAGACATGTCATCTTCCACCTCAATCTAAGTAATAGGACTTGATCCTCTAATTATGTGTTCGTGGTCATATCCAAGGCCATATTTTCTCGAGGGAAATCTTTTTAAACTGATAACTTTATCAAGGGCTTCAATCCCTTTCTTGAATTTTTCAACAGTCTTAAGTTGATCCTTTAGTTGTTTACACTTTTTTTTATATTTTCTTAGTTCGTCCAAAGAACTTTCAAGCTCAGCTTCCAGATTGACTTCTGCTTCAATGTCTGAGTTTTCTTCAAGAGAATCTTCATTACTAGAATTGTTGTAGACTGAACTTTGTTCTGATTGAAATGCTTCAACTAAATTCTCATCTGAGTAGAGGTCATTTGATTTTTCCTAGATTTCTTTTGCATAGTTACATTCACCTATCTTCTCTTTGATATCAACAGTTAATCCATCAAGGATTGTATTCATTTTCATTGAGTTGATTTTCTTGGATTTATTTTGAGCTAGAGTCCTTACTCTATTTGGTGGGAAATAATTAGTGATCATTGAATTCCATACATCATGTCCCAATACCTTCAAATGACTTTCCATTATTGTACTCCAAAATATGTATTCTTCTTTTCTAAGTATTGGAGCTCCATTCTCATTGTAAATATTGTGTCCATCCATGTGTGCTTAATTTGATCTTCCTTTCAGTTTGTTAGATTGTTCTTAAAGGAACCTTTGGTATGATACCAATTGATGGGATATCCAACAATACTAAGAGGGGGGAGGGTGAATCAATATTGCCTACTTTTTATTTTTACCTTCATCCATATTAAGAACACATATTAATTATTCAATTAAGCAATATATGATGAACAAAAAACCCTTATGAACACAAGATTTTATTGTGGAACCCAACAAGGAAAACCACCAACTCTTTTCTCATTAATAAAATTTTATTTTACAAAATTGTTTTCAAGCTACAACTTGATGGAGAGACATTCCCAAGTTTCTTCAGCTACGACTGAAGGGATGTTGTCACACCCAATTTACCAGCTATAACTGGAAGGATTCACCCACACCCTCATTCACCAACACCAACTGGTACGAAGCTTCAACCCCCTATTTTGTTAGCTACACTGACAAGGAAGCACCAACTCCCTTTGTCCACCAGCACCAACTGGTAGGAGGCTTCGACCCCCTATTTAGTCAGCTACAACTGACAAGGAGGAACCAACTCTTCTATAGGCTCCAACCTACCCTTGCACTACTCAACCACCCTTATTTTATAATGCAATTCATTCTCTACTGTACTTCATTGAATTTGACTCATACAACCACTGTTGTATTTCTACTTGTTTGCTACAACCTTTGCTTGTATGATCTTCTGTATCAAGTACTGTATTGCATAATTGTTTCTCTGTATTCTTGTGTTCTTTATATTCAATAAGACATTGGTAGGCACCTTAGAAAGAAGATTTCTTCATCTTGGACTCTGCTCCTGTTTTAGATCTTCTAATGTGAACCATAGAGACACATTCTTCTCACCACTTTTTCTCATTTATCTAATCTTCAAACTAGTGTGAAATTTAAAACATCATGTCCCTTTATTTGAACCATTGTACCTTTTCATTTAAAATGATAATTAAACTTTAATTAATATCATTTTTCCTTTTTATTCTTTATTCATATTTTCATGATTTATTCCCTTTTAATCATGACTATGTATCTGTTCATTTTTGTCATGAGTTGATCATAGACATGGATCGACTCATTAGATCATACTCATGTTACTTCTGCGTTCTCGGTTCACCAACAGACCATATTTGATCAATTATCGATTCTCTATATTATTCTGGTGTAACTCTCTGTCAAATCAAATCTGTATGAGGCACTCCCTTCAAACCATTTCATATGACCTTGCCATACAGAACCACGGGCTTTAGAAACTATAGCGACGTCTATTTAAAACTCTTATAAAATCTGACCAATGATGGTGACCTCATGCTTAGGCAATACGACCTCCTGAGCGTTTATTGTTCCAATAGTCATGATTCAATTTCCTGACGAGATGGAGGACTGACAGGATTTCAACACTTTTCCCTTCGAGTCATCATGAATTTCAATATTACAAAAATCATGATTACGAAATCTCCAAAACAATCAAACGATGAATATTCCCCACTTATATGGATAGTTGTCGGAGTTTCGACACTTTTGCATTTGGGTCTTTGTTACATCCAACATTTCAAAAGATCTCGATTATGATATTGCCGATTAAATATCCGAACCATACGACCAACTTCAGTGACCAGGTTCTAGACCGAACACACACTTTGAGCGCTTTATTAGAGTCAATGGTTGTGATTCAATCACCCACTAATATGGACAGCTATCGGGATTTCGATGCTTTTCCCATCGAGTCTTCATGACCTTCAACAGTTCAAAAATCACGATTATGATATCACCGAAATTATCGGACGGCTCACATTACATCTCTGAACCAGATCAATGGTTAGTGTTTAATCCTTACACTATCCTTCCACTATTGTAGATCGACGACTATGAATTAATCATGCATTGAGATGGATCGTTGTCGTAATGTCAGGATTCTTATTGTGACGTAACTTGCTGATGTCTCTTGTTGACATGTCACAAGACTATTAGCTACCACGTGTCATTCATATTCGTGATTTTAACGTACCTAAAATGATGTATCAACTTGACACTTGTCAGTGTATTACTATGCCATGTTTCCTTGCTGATGTGGTTCACTGACCCACAACCTTGATCCAACGATCTTCGTTATGTCCTCCAAATTGACGATCCTTATCTTATCATGATTTCACATTTCAACATTCTTTTGATGAAGTGTCTCAACACTCCATGTCATGATTTCTGAAATAGATCTTGGTTGCACTAGCTCCTTTCCTTCCCGTGACCATCGGTGGTGACCAGGTGCTTATCCACAAATCTCTTTGCAATTCCTCACTTCGGGGATTCTGTCGTGAGTCTCCTTAACTCCAAATCCTGGTATCTAAAATGCCGAAATGGAGGCTAGCAATGCTATCTCCTTCCTTAAACTCATCTTTCGACTATGTGACCACTATTTGTGACCATGGGCCAAGCTATAAGAGTGCATCGCAATTTCTCATATTGTGAACTCCTGATATGAGTTACCTCGCTCGAAGACCATGAAACTCCTAAAATTCTTCATGATAGATCAACAGTCCATAGCCTCAATGAAATTACAACCTCTTTACCTCACTTATCTTATCCTTCCACATTGATATGATCTGATGACTGATGGGAATCAGGTTTAATCCGATGGCTGCTGAGACTTCTCACAATTTCCTGTTCAATGGTCGACTTCGTAAAATTTCCAAGGAACCCGACGATACATCTGCAATGCACTTCTTCCTACTAATATTTGATCCTCATTCTCTAAACCTACCAAGATTTTATCATTGGATTTTTTATCCTATCGTGATCAACAATAGACATGAAATACTTATGTACTTCTGAGCTTTGATCTTCATACAATTCTCTTTTGTTGTTCGCTCCTCCTCCTAAGCTTGCGCTGTCTATCTCTCCACACAGTTGAAATCTTCTACTGACTGATATACCTGTTGAAATCAATGACAATATAAACTATGGTAATTCATCATTAACAACAAATCATCACATTGAATGTTGACATCAATGACAATATTTCCAACAGTATGCACACCCACATGAAAGGCTTGTTCATTGACATCCCACATGTGGACTAGATACTTGAACAATCTCAGCTGGGCTCTTATGCCCTAAATTTTGAAGAATTTGAGTAAACCATACTCCCAGAGTGCCATGACAGTGCTTGGGTCATTCCATACAAAGTATTCTTCTTCTTCATGCTCATGTTCCCTCCACCCGATCATTTTGACTGAGGAAAACCTACCAAGTAACATCAAAAGATTATTAAATTCATAACAAATCAATTCTTGGAAGTTTTCCTAACCCATTTTTTCTTTTAAAAAATTGAGTTGCGCTCGTCACAAGGAATTTTTTTTACACAAAGTGGTGTCATCACACCCTGGCTTTGTGTCCCCTATGATGACCTGAGATCGTCATAGTTCACTATACTATGATCTTTTGATGATCTCAAAGTGCAATGACCTCCAAAAGATTGACCCTAACTCAAATTTAAACCAATAAAAATGAAATTTTAAACTATGAAAAGAGAAATGGGCAAGAGACTATCTTTTTTACGAAAGCGGTTTACGAAATGATCCACCAGGAACTCCAGAATTAACGCTTGAAATTTGGAAGAAACTGAGGGTTTTGGGCACTATTTGGGTGAAATTGCAAAATGAAATGGTAAATGGGTTGTTTTTACCTATTTTATTACTTTTTACCATATTTTATTGAAAAATTAAATTATTATTTATATTTTACCTATGCTCTAAAGTCTAACCAACTTTGCAAAGTGTTTTCTATTACAGATTGAAAGATCTAAGGACAAAATGTTTAAACAGGATCCACCATTTTTGGTTGTTTTTGTGTGTTTTATTATGTACAAATTAGTTTAGGGTTTTTTCGAAAAAATCTGAGCACAGTCTTAATTATTTCCCATGCTCATGAAACCATGAGAATTCAATCAAGTAACCTTTTATCACTTTTTTGAACTTGCATTGGTAATACGAAAAATGAACCACTATGGAGCATCCTTTAAGCTCTTTTCAAGCTCTCTAAACACGAAAACATAGCCGAGCTACCTTGTTCTTTTCGCACTCATAAAAGAATTTGAAGAAAATGTGTGATGAGCAATATATTATCTCTTTTTCTGTCTCGTCATACTAACGTATGAAAAATAACATTATGGAGTTGTATTTAAGTGTTTTTTAGACTCTCTAAACATGAAAAATCCCTGAGTTTTCTTTCTTTGGACTCGTAAAACAAAACATTGAAAGACCCATATGGGATCGAACCACTCCTTCTTATGGTTCATTAAACATACTCTGAGGGAATCATCTGAAGGATGAGCTTATATTAGAAGGATATGTTATCCTCCTCAAGCTTGCATAAAAGTAAAGAGGGACTAGCCAGAAATTGTGGGGGGGAATTGGGAAAGAAATGTGTATCTGTATCTGTGTTAGTGGAAATAAATTTTCTCTTGAACATGAAACCCCCCTTCATCACTGTATCTGGGTTGGGAAATCCATATGTCTCTCATTTGAACATCCACAAGTTCATATATTGGGTCCTCCTTGAGTCAATTATGCCAATACAAATGTCGCGTCGTTCATATGTTCAAGAGAATTCCAACCTAAACAAGATTTATATTGAGTCAACCATCTACAGTTCTAAATTTTATACCATGGAGGCCTTCCTTGAGTCAATTCCGAATCACTTCATACTATGATCTACTTCAAATCTCTTACATATTTTGTGTCATTGACGTGGGATACAATAAGGCCCTCCTATGAAGATTCTTTTCCTTTCGACTTCAACTCATTATCCAGGAAAAAGACTTAGAAATCACATTAGTACCTTGGAGTCTGCATGCCTCAATGGCATGTTTCCTCTCTTTCAACAGTGGGTTCACATCATTGGCCCCTGATTGGAAGATTCCATTGAGTGTTCAACTTCAACTCATTCATTCACACTCGTTGGATTGTACTAGAGTACCTTGTCATTCATTGACATCAATGGTGATTTCCCTCACACTTATTAATGATTTTCATTAATAATTGCTAATCGAGTGGTTTCTACCATGTTCAAATTCAATACCTGTAATCACATGGCTAGATTCGTACTTATAGACAATGGAAATGAATTCGCTGGATCTCACCATGTCAGTCTAGGTTGCGACAAAGTATTCATAAGTTTGTACTGACACATAGATCCATTGTGTATGTCTCGTGGCTATGTACAAATTTGAATTCTTTAAGAGCATACATCCAATGTGTACGTCTCATGGCTATGTCCAAATTTGAATTCTTTAAGACCATAGATCCATAGTGTATTTCTCGTGGCTATGCTGAATCATGTTGACATGGATCCACAATGTATGTTTAGTGGCCATGAATCACTTGAAACTTATTATTAGAGTCACTTGTAGTCTGAGTATGGGAATTCCTACCTCAGAAGATGATATATTATTATGCAGATTCTTGATTGTTTGCAGGTTCCCGATCGATGCACTCCTTATTTTTGACACACACATTCTACAAAGTATTTCAGCTACCATAGGTTCCAACTTCATACTTTGGGGGCGATTCTGTTACACATTATTTTTTTCACCTCAGTGATCAACTGATGACATGTGCATAACTCACTTCATTGTTCCTTGAAAACATTAAAAGAGACTTTCTCCATGACAAAGTGGTTTACCTTTTCTTCCTTAAAAACTATAACAAGGGAGATCATCACACCTTGATTTATGTTTGGGGTGCGACGATGCTTGATCATCACATGATGTAAAGATGATGCATAAAGAAAGGAAAATTGAAATTCATGAATATTCTAGAAGATGAGGTGGCCTCCGATCAGTTTGGATCTTACATGCTTGTCTTATTTAGTGGGATCATCCTAATATCCCCATCCATCCCTCTTTCACCCTATATAAACAAGTGTCTCTTATGGAAAAGCGTAAGGTTTGCAAAGGCTTTCTTATGCATGAAGAGTTCTGCTATAGATTATACTTGAGATAGCTTTTCTTTAGCTCTCTAAGTTAGATTATGGATCTTCTTCATCAAAGGCATTAGAGAAAAAGTGTGTGTGTTGGGGAAAAGAGCCATTGGAAGGAACCTTGCAACATCAAGGCATGGGTTGTATTCTCCACTTCCATTTAATATGATGCAAAAATAATTTCTTCTCTATAAAGTTGTCTTTACTTTCATTGTATAACTCCTTGATCTTATACATATAATTCATTGGAATATATATATCTTTGTTCTCTTTGTTTGTTGGTTTGTGCTTCTTAAATAGGTTCAACATCCTGCAAATCCAAATATGGAGCGACAAGGACACCAATAGCGAGGATCAAGCGTCATTTAAAAGGTATGTCACTTGTCCCTCTCTGAACTAGATTATATGACAATGAATTTTAAGGTGAATTTTGTATTTTGTCCTATTTTTTTCTAGCTTCCTCTGGAAGTTAGGGATATTAGTTTGTGTCTGCACTTATCGATTTGTTCGATAACACATACAACAATGGTTTTCTTAAAAAATGACAAGACTTGTGTGTCAGCCAGTAGTGTCGATTTTCATATGGCATCCATTCCATCAAGGATGAGGTATTATGTGATGTTTTCCCACTAGATGTTTGTGATGTTATTTTGGGCCAACCATATATGTGGAAGCGCGATGTTATTTATGAGTCTCAACCCCGTAGTTTCATTGTTACTCTAGGGAATCATCTCTATAGGATACCAGAGGTAGTTCCAACTATTGTCCCACATAAACAGTGTTGCAAGGTAGTATCTCATACTACACAATTCAGCTTCTTCACAAGCTGTTCAAAGGGTGAACAGAAGAACACCACAACAATTGCATCCTCATTCCAAGCACCATTGGTCCAATAGAAGAAAATCGAAAATATTGAATCAAAGCACAATGATTCCTTATGAACACAGTCATCTCATGTAACCAGACTGGTTAAAATGTTCCAACCCTTCCAGCCATAGGTTCATGATAGCCTTCAACAAGCTAAGCAATGCAACTTCTCTAACAAGGAAAGAAACTTATAAATATGGAGATTCAGCGAACGCTTTTCCCTCTCCCTTGGGAACTCAATGCAATGGATACCATTGCTTCCTAAGGAGGAAGGATTGATCCAGGTGGATATTGGTGGACACACACCTATTCCAACTGGCCTAAATCACATTCCAACTAGCCTAAAATTTTGGGGCCATTTTGAGGGCCTAAATCACAGGTTTCGGGATTGAGCATAGCCATAGGCTCTTATTGAGCACCCAGAATTAATCTCCTTGACAATATGTTTCCAACAAGCGATCTTTCACCCAAAATACATATCGTGTGCCAAAGTTACGCCCCCAGGAAGTTGATACACCAAACTACCCAAAACAGAGTCCACAAAACTGCTGGCTTTTCATCTTCCGAGGTTAGGGTTTTTTATTTTATTTATGTTAAAAAGGCCTTTAGAGCCTCATTGTAATCATATTTTTGAAAATGAGTGTATCCATCACATATCTTCTCAGAGATAAGCTGCCACCATTCTAGAAATTCTTTCACTCTGTAATTTTATAGTCTGTACATTTTGCTCATTTATAGAAATTGTGTATTACTATATATTTGTGCCTCTTGTAATATTATTTGGATCTCTCTATATATCTATGTACATTTCATTATTACATCTCCACTATCATTTTATGTCGAAAATAATATACATTAGTGGTATCAGAGCATGCTTCTCTTGACTATTTTTTCAGTTCATTTCGCCGATGAGGTCTGAGTATAGAAATTTGGGTCATGAGCTTGTCTCTCTTGAGGAAAATTTATCTCGTACACCCAAGAAACCCTCCATGTCATAAGAAAATAAAACTACAGAGCATACGATTCTATTCATCTATTGCTTGAGCAATCTTTCACGTGATAGAGGGACAAAATGATGGAGAAATTTTCCCACATCCTTCAACGTATCTCGATAACAATAGGTGTGTCTTCATCTAGAGGCCACTTTGGAGGAACCTCTCCTTTGAAGGTACTAGTGAACTTTTTATTCCCATATTTGAAGGTTAGATCGATGAAGATGCCCTAGAAAAATGGTTAATTATGCTAGAAGGTTATTTCTATGTTCACAATTTTTTCGACAGGGAAAATATCACCTTCACACTACTTAAGGATATCCCCAATGTCAAACATTGGTGAAAACCTTACTGGGAGAAAAGTTCAACAAAGGATTTTGGAATATATGTGGCCAAGCCTACTTGGGAATTTTTTGTGGATGTGGTCCAGGAACAATATTATCCTATTGGTAACTATGAAGACCAATACATGAGATGGAAAACACTACAGCAAGAGAGGGGCCAAACAGTGCCAAAGTTCACAAATAATTTCCATACCTTGCACACCAAGCTAGTTATAAACGACTTTGAGCAACATTTGTTTCTGAAATACCATGGGGATCTCCATAGGTACATCCAAACTGAAATGAATTTCCTCGAAATCTCATCACTAGGAGCAACCTATCAATATGTTGTTAAAATTGATCATAAGTTTAGGCACCAGATCAAACGGGAGTTCGGGTTTGCAAATACACAACAACCAAAGCATGATAAATACATCCCTAACAAACAACCTTCCGACAACTAATCTAAGCCACATGGAAACAAGGGTAATGGAAAGACAAAGAAGGACACTGGAAAGTGATGCGATTTCCACAAATTTCCCTAGCACAACACTAATGAATGTCGCTAAAAAATGTCATTGGTGGATGATATCAAAGACAAGGAGACAAAACCAGATTCATAATCCGATTCAAAAAATAATGGAAAAGGTAGATCATCGACACAGACCCCAATGCTACTGTCACGACTGCAAAAATTCAACGAAAAGAACTAGCAAATCCTGAAGAGCGGGAGCACCTTTTTCATTCACAGATGTGGGTGAAGGGGTCCCTATTGCATTTTATTATTGATAGCAGAAGTCAGAAGAACCTCATCTGAATAGAGGTCATCAAACAATTGGGATTTTCGACAACACCACATCCACAATCATATAATATAGGTTGGTTTCGCCATGGATGAGACCTCTATTTCATCTAGAAGTGTCAATTTTAAAATGACATCCAACCCTTCAAGGATGAGGTATTATGTGATGTTTCCCCACTAGATGTTTGTGATGTTCTTTTGGGCCAACGATATATGTGGAAGCGCCATGATATTTATGAGTCTCAACCTCGTAGTGTCATTATTACTCTGGGGGTCATCTCTACAAGATACCAAAGGTAGTTCCAACTATTGTCCCACCTAAATAGTGCTGCGACGTAGTATCTCATGCTACACAATTCAACTTCTTCACAGTCTATTATAAAGGTGAATAAAAGAACACTACAGCCACTACAACCTCATTCCAAGCACCTTTTGTCCAACAAAAATAGGTCAATGAAATTGAAGGAAAGAAAAAGGATTTCTCCTCCACAAAGTCATATCATGTATCCAAACTAGTTAAGAAGGTGCAACCCTTCCAACCACAAGTTTGTGAGATCCTTCAACAAGCTAAGCAACACAACTTCTTGAGAAAGGCAAACAACTCATCAAGATGAAGATACAAAAAACATTTTTCTCTCTCCCCTGAGCACTCAATGCAATAGATACCATTGCTTCATAAGGAGGGAGAATTTATCCAGGTGGATGTCAGTGACCACATACCTATTCCAACTGGCTCAAAACTGTCTTCTGGCAATTTACTACTTTTAATTATTTTTTGGTTCCTAAACTTACAAGGCCATTTTAAGGTCCTAAATAAAAAAAATGGATAGATCACCTCAATCATATCCAAAGTCTCTGATTGATCTCCAAAAATGAATCACCTCAATTATACCTTTCCAATGATCTATCGTGCACCACAAACATAGATAATATGCCACAATTACACCCCCGGGAAGTTGATACACCAAACTACCCAAAACTGGGTCCATAAAATTGTTGGATTTTCATCTTTTGGGGTTAGGGTTTTGGGTTTTATTTATGTTAAAAACGCCTTTAGATCCTCATTGCAATCATCTTGTTGTGAATGAGCGTATCCATCACATCTCTTCTCATAGATAAGATGCCACCATTCTAGCGAGTCTTTCACTCTGTAATTTACAGACTGTACATTTTGCTCATTAATAGAAATTGTGTATTAGTGTATATCTATGCCTCTTGTTATATTATTTGGATCTCTCACTATCTCTTTGTAAATGTTATTATTATATCTCTACTCTCATTTTTTGCCAAAAGTAATCCGGTTCAGTGGTATCAAAGCATGTTTCTCTTGGTCATTTTGTTTTTAGTTCACGTCCCTGACGATGTCCGAGTATAGCATGTTGGGTCTTGGGATTGTTACACCTCAAACTTACTCACTTCGATAGTGTCACAAGTGTCGTCATTATGAGTGTTGTAAGTGTCACATCTTATCTGCAAGTGTCACATCTTGACTATAAGTGTTGTAAGTGTCAAAAACAATATGTTGCCATCTTGCCTATGTCATGCCCATAACGACATCATGAAGACACTTAAGACACCTCAAAGGATAGTTTGGAAGAAGAAAAATCACTTGGCAAGAAGTAAAATTCCTTTTCCATTGGAAAAACCACTCAAAAAATAAATTTTGGAGAGGAGCACTCCCCTACCCACTATCAGGGAGTGCAAGCGCTCTCTGAGCCTCTTTGGGGGAGTTCTTGAGCACCCTGTGCACCCTTATGGGGGAGAGCTATCCTCTTTTTAGCAAATTCTGGGTTTGTTGAGGCAAATAAGGGAATAATCCCTCAATTACTGAAGGTAGTTGGATTCAAATAGATGGTCAATGCATGATCTTAGGGGATATCCTCAACTGAAGGAGAGGAATCTTCAACCTATACCAAAGATATCTCAAGTGGTTGGACCTATCCAAGGTTATATAAGGAGGCCTTCTCATGGTGAAATTCATAATGAAAATTGAGAATTACATCAAACTTATAATCTCATGAGTGAGATGTCATCAAAGAAATCAGTGGATATTGATTGAGAAAAGGGGTTGGACAAGGAGAACTGGAAGAGGTTGTTGCACCTTCATTCAAAGGATTGTAAGTACTTTTACTTGTTCTCATTAATATAATCAATGTTTGGCCTATTTCTTTCAAACTTGTACTTGTTCCATATGAGTTTGTCTGTTGTAGATGGATCTATGATTGAACTAATCTTAGTAGAGTAGGAATTCCATTGTATCTTTGTTTGTCTTACAGGATCTGTTACGGAGCTTAGGATCAAAGCTTAGCCTAGAATTTGCAGGGACAAACATCACTTATAAGGTACTTATATTTCTCCTTATCTTTCATTCATTAGATTGATTGGATCTAAAAGGAAGCTAGTGTCCATGCTAAACACTTTTTTTCTTGGCCTTAGAAGTCTAGAGACCAAGAGGTAATCCATTTGTCTGCAGGGGGATTCACCTACAACAGAAATTGGCAACTCCATTGGGGAGGAGCTCTAATTTTTGTTTCCATTCCCAGATCTTTTCTTATCCCATTTCCCACTGATTTCATCTACAACATATTGTCATGTTGATTCTTAGATTGGTTTGATTACCTCATTATGTCAACATGATCATTCATATTGACTGAATTCCCTTCATTTTTTGAGTTTTTGGACATTTTTATGAGTTTTTGGAGCAGAGCACTCCCCCCTTGTTGTTGTTAGAGCACTAGCACTCCACTATAGCCTTACACAAAGCACTCAAATTCCTTGGTGCCCCTTATACCAGAGCGCTATCCCCTTTTTTGTGATAAATTCTCCAAAATTTTCATTTTCTGAAGCTATTTCTGGGTTTTGGCATTTGCTCAGGGTCCCATACTCTCAATCCATATTGATATTGGCTTTCAAACACCATTCTTTCTGAGAATTCCACATCTCTTTCTTGGATTTTTGACATTTTTCCTTTCTTTGCAATAACTCTTTGTCTTTGTTGACCTAGAGTTAACATGTTGTTTTCTTCTCCTTTATCTGAGTGAGTGAAAACTTTTGAGAGGAAATCCAAAGGTCTATGAACCTTTTCATTTGATATTTAAGGTAAACTTTCCATCATTTCTCTTTTGTTTGAGGTTTTTGGTTCTTGTTTGCAATTTGGTTATCTTTGTCCTTCTTGTTTATTTCATGATGAGAGTGTGTTTTTTGTTTTGTGTGAGGTTTGCTTCTGACTATTTAATCTTGAAGTCTGATTGTCATTTAGAAGTTTTAGATATAATTATCATTCACATATAAGAAAAATGACATATTTTAGTGATTGGTTTGGATGTTAGAAGGCATTTCTAAAATTTTTAGCATTGCATTGGATTTCATTGAGAAACACTTGTATAAGGACATTGCATCTTAGTGTTTGATAGTGAAAACAACTTTCTCTCTTTCCCTTAAATAACCATTCATTGAAAGACAAGTTTGATTATCATCTTCTTGTGCATTTTTTGGGAATTGAGTCATTATACCATCATTTTCATTGTCATACACCCTTTGAGTAAAGAACAACCATAAAATCAATGCTAATTAAAAATTATCTAGAACATTTTTTTTTTAGGATCTTCCACCAATATTAGACTAGGATTAGAACTTTGGATTAGGATGTGAGTACAACTCTCCAAAGATTTAAAAATGAACATTAGAATCATCATATAGGGAGAATCAAATCCAATTGTCATATAGGATTTCTGGGATCCCCCTCTCACACAGGGGTTACGAACGAGGTTGCATTCAGGTGAATTACGCAGATTATCCCTCTGTGGTTTAACTGTTTGTAGTGATCAGATCGTATATTGGGGGTCACTTGAAGGTATACCCACAATTATGTGTGCAAGTCTCTCGAGTTGATTTCAGACTTGTTATCCTACCCATACATTCAGATCAGACTTTCAACTATACCCACCTAGGGGATGACTATGAGTTGGTGTCCTTAGTTTCCATAATCTTTAGGTACTTACATGAGGTGATAGTGAAGGGAAGTATCACCATACCTGGAACAGACATTGGTGAAACTCACTTGGGCTCCTTTGAGGGTAAATCCACAATTACTGCATGGAAGCTTGCACCAAGGTGAAAGTTTGTTAAGCAGGTCACCATTGTAACTATTCCACCATATCCTAGCCCCTTCTTGACTTGGTCACACGACGTTGGATTTCATCACCAACTAGTATGATCATTGAGAAAAGTCTTGTTTTCTTGGTTTTGATTCCTAGATTTTATTAGCGCTTGTTGTTTCTTTTTGTTATTTGGACCTATATTTTCAGCGTGTACTATTATTCTCCAAAATTGAGCCTGTAGACGATAAAGGTCTTCACTGATCACGTAGGATTCAAGGGCTTCCTCCAAAAGGCTACTAACCCTTACTCCTAACCCTCTAGAAGACAACTATTGTGGAGACGTAGAAAATCAATCTGACACTGGAAGTGTTGTTACTCCTCTGTTATATAACTCAGAAGGCACTTTGGTTATGGTTGAGAATCCCACTCCTCACACTACATCTATGTCGGTAACCCCTCTCAAAGAACTTTTTCTTCATTTAGACTCCCTTGGGAATGTCATAGACGAAGAGGTTCCACAATTACTGGAGAGAGTTCTTACCGAAACATATATGAGATCCACAGAACCAACCTTTGGTGATGAGTATAGAACTCCTATTCATCCTAGCACTGTAGTAGATACAAATCCCACACCTATGTGTTCTATATGGAGGAATTCATCGGGACACGATATCTATGAGCATTCTGAATCCTTTCGACAACCCTTTAATCCTGATGACCCTCCTGTTGAAAGTGGGCCATCTGTTCAAACTATGAATCACCCCATCGATTAGGTCATTAACCCTATGTTGCATTAGAACAAGTCCATCCTAATGTTGGACTCATCACCTCTACTCATTCCCAAGGCACATCAATCCCTACCCCCACTTTTATGAACTTTCACTCTACAATTCCACATGTTTCGCACGATCCTTCTGGGACATCTTTTCACCCACAAATGCAGACCCTTGCCAACCAAATAAAACTGACTAGAGGGAAACCACCATATAGTGGACCTATCCCTCCTGGAGGACCACCATTATATGGTGAGCCTACCCCTCCCAGGGAACAACCCCCTTTTCATGCTTTTCTTGGAGGGAAGCCTCCCTTTGCCAGTCATACCCCAGTCGTTAATCCACCGCTGGTGGGGGGGTAACCTTCATTTGTTGGAAACCCTTCACAACCCTGGGGAGTATCTTCAGGAGGCACTTTTACCCAACCCCACATTAGGGGGAATTCATATCATAACCCACAAGGAGGAGTATCGAATCTTGTTCCTTCTGGAACATATTATGGACAACCTTATCCGGGTGGCATCCCAAACACCACCTAGAGTCCTCAGGGACAAAAAAATTATCCTCCTCATGGGTCTAATGTGTATCCACCTCTGGGATCTACTCCCTACCATCCTCAAGGGAAATTTTTTTATCCTCCTTATGGGAAAGAAAATCACCCGGTGTATAATGCTCAGGACCCACCGGGTTATCCAAATGTTTCTCATCCTTCATCAAATCCTGTTATCTTGTCCATCAACAACCATATGTAGGAGGACCTACTGGTTAAAAATATCCACCTAACCCAGTTTATGGTCCTATTGGTGTTAGTATGCCACAACAGTATCATCTGCAAATTAACCAACAACTACCTTTCCTTGCGAATCTGGATCTTTTGGACTTGTCTCGGTTAACTAATGATCCTATTTTTCATTCACCGGTTTGGCCAATCATTCCAGCTAAACTTTCTTCTGATATTCCAAAATTTGATGGAAAATCTGGAGAAGACCCAAATAACCATGTGATGACTTGCCATTTGTGGTGTTCATCAAACTCCCTCGTGGATGATTCTATACGTTTGCGTCTTTTCCAATGAACACTTGCAGGCTCAACAACAAAGTGGTATATTGAACTACCATGTGCTTCTTTTCATGATTTCAATTCCCTTGCCATGTATTTCCTCATGCACTTTCAACTACCTATTTGCTATGAGACGGGTACTGAACTCCTGACCTCCCTTCATCAAACTGACTCCATGCATATCTCTGACCATATTCATGAGTGGAGACGACGATGAAGGATGATCAAGGAAATCATTCCTAACATATTATTGGTGGAATGGTTTACTAAATCACTTTTACCCCTGATCGCTCGTGATCTCGCTATGGGCGGCACGACCACTAAGGAGGAAACCATTGCTCAGGCTCAGTACTTATATTTGGTTTATTCACAATCTGGTACTTTGTATGATTTTCTTTTGAATGTTTCTCGTGCTAATACTAATCCGTCCAAGTTGTCATCCTCATCTCATGCGAACAGTGTTATCGGTTCCATCAAAACTCAATCTATTTCCCAATCGACTACACTCTCCTCTATTGTTGATATTGAGAGGGGGGTGAATCGATATCAAGTACAATTTAAAACCTTTTTCAACTTATACTTAAACCATTCAACTATATCCAATGAGAAATGAACAATAGTATAAGAGTTACACCAATACACCAT
>SNQJ01S0194026.1:0-13495 GCA_010110895.2 Picea sitchensis
TTGATTAAAAAAAAAAAGGATATAAATGAAAATATATACTAATTAAAACAAAGAGTAAGAAATTGATTAATCATTGCATTTCATTATCCTTATTTTCAAAATTTATGATTGGGTAAAGTGTAAGTTATGTTGTATTATGGATTTTATAGCATTTAAATCTTTGGTCAAAGTCTTTGATATATTTTATTTTACATAGTTTTTTTCAATATTATTATTAATTTACTTCAATCTTATAAATGTTGTTTTTTTTTCAATATTCAATCTATTTGAAAGCTCCATCCTTACTGTCATATATATTTGTAGTTTGATTAGTTACTTGGTTTAGATTGAAAATTTCTTTATCATGAAGGAAATTTATTATTTTAAAATTAAGGGATATTCCTTCACCACAACTTATAATTAAATTAGCCTCAACTTTAATATGTTCCATATTTCCAACTTTCTAAGTCAAATGATTTCTAATAATTAGAAATTTCAACATTGAAGCCTTCCATTCAATTGAGACATTTTGTTATTTTTCCTTTGTTTTTTGATGCAGTTGAAAAATGTTCCTCAAAATATATATTTATGTTTTA
This sequence comes from Picea sitchensis, assembly GCA_010110895.2. Lineage (NCBI taxonomy): Eukaryota > Viridiplantae > Streptophyta > Pinopsida > Pinales > Pinaceae > Picea > Picea sitchensis. The sequence goes on from SNQJ01S0194026.1 coordinate 576, forward strand.
TTATTATTCTCCATAAATCATCCTTTGTTATTAGAGTTTATAGACTTTTTGTTGCTAGATAGTAACCAAAAGTATGGACACTTTTCAATCCCCAACCCCCTCCTCCTTTGGTATTTCTATGGAGTGTCATATCACCAATGAAATACCCCCAATATCACTCTTACCACCCAAAAATTTGAAGAAGTTTTTATAATATTCTCTAAAATCCCTTTTGGAATGATGATCAGAAAGTGCCAGTATACAAGATAGCTTCCAACACTGATTTAACAAGGATTAATCTCCTCCATTGGGATATCCATTTATTACACTAATTAAAAATTAGACTTCTAATATTTTCCAAAAACCAAATTTAATCTATTTTCCCATATCCATTGGGCTTTCTCAAGAAGATTACCATGTGATCCCCTCATACAAATTAAAAGACCTGTTAAAGGACCTGAAGGGGAAAAAATCATTCAAACTATGCTCTACCCCATCCCCAAACCCATTAAAATTACTTACAAAATTATGAATATTCACCTCCATTGCTCTACTCAATCCCTCAATACCAATGAGGGACACCAATGGTGATAAAGAACAACCTTTCATCAACCCTTTAGTGGGTTTAAAAAACATTGAGACAAATCCATTAATAAATATAACAAAAGAAACAAAAGTGACACTACACATAATCCAATTAACCAGTATAAAATAATATCAACCTTAAAAACAAATGTTGATTATATCTTAAATATTGATGATATCACAAGCTTTTGATAAATCTAACTTTACAACCATGGGAGGGAGACTTTTTTGTCTTTATGGAATAAATCTAAATCCCTTTGTGTGTTGTCCAATTACTTCATGTATATGTCTTCCTACTAAAAAGCTCGATTGATCTCAATATGAGATAGCTTCAAACACAATGCTACAATGAAATGGGTCAAAATTCTTTAGAATATTGTTTATCAATATTTCAGACCAATATTATAAGCTACCTATGAAAGTTAAATATGTGAACATTTAATTGTTTTGTAAAACTGATGATAATTTTTATTAATCTTACCACTAACTTGATCATAAAATCATCCCATATCATGACTTACACAATCATTTGTTTTCTTCGATAAAACATCCTCTCATTAAACTCGTAATGAACTTAATGTTATTAATCAATCTATATATTATTAATCTATCTATATAAACTTGTTAAAGTTTGATATCATTAATCACTTTAAACTTATTATTGACTTTTTTAAAGAAGGAAATGATTATTATAAAAAAAAATTATTTCATTTATAAAACTATAAAAAAATATTTGTTGTTATCTTTGCTTTTCAAATGGTATATTTTGAGAGAAAATAAGATGAGTTAAAGACATGGGTAATAGTGTTATTTAAGATTGTCAAATCTTACTTGTGTAATTGGTTTCAAAGGTATTTTTATTCAAGATTGCAATGAATTATTCTAACAATTTGTTTTAAATCAATAAATCTAGTTAGATTGTCCATGACAACATAAAATTGAAATTCGTATGAGATGGAAGTGCAATGGGATGGAGTGAAATAATATTTTGAGATAGGTTTTGTATAGAGGGTAGACTCATCGACCAACATGGCACCACTTCCACCCTTTTTAACTAGCCCTCCTATCCATGTGGCGTCTAACAGGGTGATAATGTGACGCTAATGTGGCATGCTTACTTGGTACACAGACATGGCACTTTACTTCAGTGAATTTTTATATTTGAAAAAAGGCCTCTTCCAATGCAACTTGTCTTGTGGGACTCCTAGATGCCCAGATGTCAAGTCCCACATCCGACATTTGACTCTCTCCAATAGCACTTCACCTCGAACACCCCAGATTCTCGTATATCTTCCATCCACTATCACACGCCCTCGGTGGATCCAATAGTTATTGGCTATAGATATTTGATCTGACAACCCTGGTTCAACGATGGCTCAACTCCATTTGCACGACATCTGGGATCCAATACTCTATTAATGTCCCATTGCTTGGTCCCGGGGATATATAGATCCCCGGATGGTGATGGTTCTGTGCAGTTGGGGTTCCAATATCCTCCAAGAAAATGGCCTAAAATATAACATATACCACTAGAAAAACCATGTGAACAAAATCTATACAAATAGAAGAAAGAAACTAAAAATAAAGTAAAATAATAAAATATAAATAAATAAAAAGGATTACTTTATTATTAGAATAAAAGGGTAAAATAAGAAAAGATTAATTTACGGAAGGTTATATTAAGTTAATAGTGCATGGATATATAAGAAAGACTCTATATATTCTGACGTGGAAAAGGAAGTAAGGCGTCTTTTTCTAGTGTGATTGATGGACATGCTTGAAGATTGTCATAGTTGGTTGATTGAGGGCTCAGTGGCTCTCAGTCTTCATGACTAAGGGGATTGCTAGGGAGGAGAGTTGTCCCGTTGTTGTGGTATGCTGGATCAAAGCTTGAAGCGCAATGGATCGACATGTATAGCATTATAAGTAAATCAAGGTCTTTAGTTTTAAGGTAAACTCCTTACTAATATAATTTCATGTGAATTATGGAATTAGTATTCCTCTACTTTATCAAGTTTATGGTTATAATTTATGTGTTTTTATATCCACCATAATGGCTTTATGTATTAAAGATTTAACAGTTAAATGGGCCATTACACATGATATCAGAGTCGCATGCTCAAACCCTAGGGATTATGGATCTTTTTACCCTATTGAACCTGGTGGATATTCAAATCATTTAGAACACCAACGAGACTAAGGTTTAAGGGTAATACATCTTAATGGCATTGCGCCAACTACATGTTTTACCAAAAAAAAAACTTCTATGCTAGAATGAAAGAGAATACCAAATTAACTTTGTATGAAGTAGAAATTGACCAACATGTAGCTTTTCAAGCTCCGAAATAAAATAGGAAAGGTAATAAATCCAAATTCCAATATTATGAGAATTTAGAGAAAATAATAAAGAATTAATGCATTCAAAAACCAAATTTAAGCAATGTAAAATTGTGAAGGATAATTTATAACAATATCGAATTTATTTAGATAGAAAAACAATAATTCATTCTTCTTCTATATAGGTCACTATCAACGTAGTATAATTGAAGTTCAATTACCATGCTAATAGTATCATATTCTTGCATAATTGAATGATAAATTGCCCAAGATAACTATGGATATAGACTACTTAACAATAATAATTTAATAATTAAAAAAAAAAGATTGCTAGAATAGTTATTAATTATGTTGAATCGTTCATGTCATGTATATTATAAGTGTTATTGTATTATGAATTTGTTGATAGAAAATTCAATATTGGCATAAATACAATGAAAAACTAGCTGTGACTCGCTTTCTTCCATGGGGGAGAGGTTTATTGCTTTCTTGACCAAAGAGCTTCACACACCACTTTGCTGGATGATACTTTCCACGTGCCTTTCTCAGTTTGCAACCCCATCCCCGTCTTCCTTTTAACCTACAAACATGTGCCATGGACTCGATCCTATGGACTTGAATAGGTTGATTCAGAGAGGATAAAGGTCGGGGAGAGTAACGTCGCTAAAATGTGTGTCCAAGAGAAGCAGTTGAAGCCATAGGGAAATTCGGAGAAGAGTCCCAAGAGGCCATAGATGTGAAAAACATTTACTGTGAAAACATATACTAAAGAAAACCCATCTTAATGGCATAATCATGTACCCATCCAGTGACGAGTTCCCCACGACATAGGTGGGTTGTAAGAATTCTTCAGCACAGCCATTGCAACATGGATTTGAAGTTAGGATTTTATGGCAGCATTCTATCATACAGAGTTTTAACAAAATTAGGCCATATTTATTCATTTATTCTATTAACTCCTGTGTTTCTCTCATTTTTTTTCTCATGGTTCAAGATCAAGGAACATTGATTTGGTTTAGGACGAAAGCCGTGTGGGATTCATGGGCGCCATCTGCATGACGTTCATGAAGGCGGTTGTTGTGTAGTCAGGTATGTAATCTTATACCTCTCAAATAAAAACAAATCCTCCCAATCCGGAATGAGGAGTTCAAGAAAAATGAATATTCCACGGGTCTGAATTTCAAGCAAATTATCAAACTTCATTCACAAATCAAATATACAAATAAATTAATTTTCATGCCCATATTATATGTCCATACTACCTGATAATCACTAAATAAACTTATAAAGCTTCAAAGATTTACCTGATAAGTTGCTTCTTTTTACTACAAATCACAGGTGAAACCGTAGGAGGAGTGGAAGCCCTTGCTAACATGCACCAAAAAAGGGTCGAAATGGTCCGACAATCTGACTCTTTCATCGCCTTACCAGGTAGAGCAAAAACTCTGAAGAAGTAAAAAGAATCATACTCCCTTACGGAGATAAAAACCAAAGAGATTAAGCCTTAAACCAAGACTGTAAAAATTTATTTATGCAGTTGCCAATATTACAAACAACGAAATGATCACAATCATGGTTAGCTGGATTTATTTTGGATTTATTTAATTTTTAAAATGCATTTATCAGTTATTACAAAAAATCTCTTTCATGTTGTCTTGTTTTGGAAGAAGGATTCATTAACCCCATATCTCACCATATAATTAAATGTGAACGTTGATTTAATCAGTCTAGAGAAGGAAACATAGAAGGATCACAATCTGTCAGAATGAGGATCGTAGGGTTAAGCATAGATGGTGACAAAATTCCCCTAGAAGATGATAATGACAATGGGTGTGTGAGCATAGTCCACCAGAATGAGGACCAACCTGCATGAAGCGAGGAGGGTCGAAAGGTTGTGCTTGCTTAATATATATTAGAATCAAAGCATCATATTAGAGAGGAAACAAATGGAGGTGAAAGAGAGGACGTGTATCTGACACCACACATTTTTCATCGAACTGAAAGTGCACCAAGATGTGGACATAGAGAAGTGAAGATAGGTTATTCTCCTACTTCTACACCGCAAGAACTTTTTGTTCCAACCTCCTACAGGCCAGAGACAAATGTAGAATGCATTCAAGAAACTTTTTCAGACTTGGCATGAAAACTTCCAATGTGCCCCTTCTTTCAATACAGGTAAGAAAACTCCACCTAGTTCTCGTTTTTTTAACCACTACCTTATGATTCTACGAGATATTAACAAACTTAACAAACACTAACGGGAATAAAAAAGAGCAGTGCACATCATGATTGATGGAATGAGAGAGCCAACGCTTGTTGGAAATGGCCATGGAATAGAATGGCACCCAAACCAGGGCAGGAAGGCATGACGCCTCATAAATACAACAAACTTTCTCTCTCTAGCCAAGCCAAAGAGATTGCGGTCGTTGGGTAATTCATCATCACTGAACTTTGAAGGAACCAATATGAAACATTAATTTTTTCATGAGGAACTGTCCTCTGTTTATTTTAGCTCAACAAATATAGCAACTAATTTGCAATCCTATTTGAATCATATTTGGTGTAGGTGTCCTAGAATAACTTGCATATCTTTCGTTGTTCCTTGCATTAGGACATCGGGTTTTCCGGTTGGTGGAGACCTCCTGCCTATGCCTGGAGATTTCGTGTACTCTCTTCCACACCCAAAAGGCTTGAGCATTCACATATATTAAGCAAGCCCTTTTCCAGGCTCTCGTTTTGATTCTAGTAATAATCCTTATTTTCTCATATTTATTTTAAGGTCTTCATTTCTTTAATTTTCTTTGCTACAAAGGATACACAGGGTGGTTAGAAGGTGGGCAAGCAGTGAGGCGGTGGCAGGGTTGGAATTTGGATTCTTCTTTACTCGTCAAATAATTTGTTTTTGACGTTTTGGGTTTCTATATTTTCCGACAAAATGGTATGTTCAACTTAAAGTTGGCACGTCACCTTTGGTGGTAGGCTAGAGATCAATTTCACATGCATTTATTCAGCTCATTAGCTTATCCATACTTCATTAATTTTTTCTTTAGAGACTTCTAATCCATGGACAAGTAGAAAAACCATGGAAAGAAGATAAGAAGAGTATACCAACAAGAAATACTAGAAACATTTAGTTTCATAAATAAAATGAAAATCTAAAACTTGTTTTGATTGGAAAGAAGATTTTAAATACTCCATATAATTGTCTCATTATTTTTATTTTCATTCTACTTATCATTGTTTCATTATTTTTATTTTCATTCTACTTATCAGTAATTTTAAAAATTACAAATATTCAAAACAAAACTTTTAAAAGTAAAAAATTTCAAAAAAACAATTGAAATCCAACCATTCAAAAGGGCCAAATACTTACCGAATATATACAAGTAGAATTACAAATACTTACCAAATATATACAGGTAGAATTACAATGTCCTACTTTAGATTATGGGTTTGAAACCCTAATTGATGTCTGCAACTAAAAAAATCACGATATCAACCCCATACAAAACCCTAATTGATGCTTGCAACTAAAAAAGTCACGATATCAACCTCATACTTAAGTTCCAGTAAGGATTTTCTATAATCACTTGTACCAATAGATATAAAATGGATCAACTTTTTGTCTTAAGCATTTTCTTCCAGATTTTCAAATACACTATAGTAATAAGACACCAAGTTCAAATATATTGATAAGTCAATTTTTTTCAGCATACAAATCAATATCAATCTAATTAGTTGTTGGTTGGGAAATATCTCCTTTGAATTTTAATTAATTGTTTTAAATTTTATGTTTTCAATGAAGCTTTTACAATGTAATATAAATATAAACATTAAATTAATTTTTTGAAATATTAATTTTTTATATTTTTTTTTAAATTGATTTTTTTGAATTTTGATTAGTGGATATAGTTAATCAGAAATTTTTTATCAATTATTTTTCAGATAATTAAAATTAATTTAAAAATCTAAAAATTCTAAAATATGCTATGTACTCCCTTGGCAAGCCCAATCATTAGCAGGCTATTGCATGGTCCAACCGTGCAGTAACTGTCAATGCATGGCATGCATGCATCCCCCATCCAACAACTTATGATGCCAGCTACTAGATATCGGGCGGGCGTTGGATTCGATTTGTACCCTTTCCGACCTCCTATTCCAGCTAGATTCCGACGATCTATTTTCCATCCACCCCTCTTCCCGACGTCGTCTCTATCTCGGTCACCACCATCACCATTTGTCGATGGATGAGTAAGAAAAACAGTCTTATCGAGATATCACTGAGTTGGCAAGGAAATCTAAATCATAAGTGCAATGGGATGGTCTATCTGAGTTTCAAAATCAAAATTTAAATGCTACAATCTGTTCCTGACCCTATTTCAAAAACATTCTATTTAGTTCGAAATTTAAATGCTACAATCCACCGCCTGTTTGTTCCCGACCCTATTTTAAATGACACTTGAAAGATGACAATGATAGTCCTAGACTCGGTCTGGTGCCCCCAATGCTTACATCTTGATCTATAACAAATAATCGATCAAATTAATATTTGAGAATGAAAGTTTTATAATGCGTTATGATAAGTTTTAAATAATCGATAAAATTAATATTGAGTATGAAAGTTCTATAATTCGTCATAAATTATGATAAGTTTCATGGAATTGAATTGAATTGCATTATAATTTTTAAATGTTTTAAATTTTAGTGATGCTCACTTATTACTTATTATTAATAAGTGTTGCATGGCAGCATAGTCCTTGTCAGATTGGGATGGGAGTAAATGCAACCTAGTACAAACACGTGGCTAGAAAGTTGAAATACATGTGGTTTGCATGCAGAACATAGTATTCCTGAATTAGTTCTTCTTGAAAAATATAAAAAATTATCAACATTTGAAAGGTTGTTGGACACAAAAAATTTAGCATTATCGAAGTAGTTATCTTTAAAACAAGGACTCATGGATAGAGAAGAATTTGAAATTTATGAAATTATAGGTTCCTGGACAACATAAACTATACATACCAAAAATGTAATTAATAAAGTACATATTTAGTTTTATACATACGAAATATGTACTTTTATAATGGATCGCAGGTAGTCGGGTTGGCGGGTTGAAAATCGGGCCTCTGATGTTCTCTTCCCTACAAATAGCATCGACAGTTTTGCGAAACAGAAATTGGGCCTCCGATGTTCTTCGTGATACAAAAATCGAGGAGTGGAGTTGCGGACTATAGAAATTCATCAGATATAAATAAATTGTACATACGAAATATGTAGTTGTATAAAGTAGATATTTAGTTTTATAGATACAAAATTTGTACTTTTATAAAGTATGGGGATGAGATTTTATAGAGCATTGCATACTTAGCTAGTTTTTGGAACGCGGGTTCTCGGGCTGGTGGGCTCAAAATTGGGCCTCTGATGTTCTGCACCCTACAAATAGCACGGACATTTCCGCGATATACAAAATGACAGGCGGAGTTGCGGACTATAGAAATTTACCTGAAATTAATAATGTCTGTTATATAATAGAATAGTAATAACATCTGTTACACTGAATTAGTTTGCTTTAAAACTAAGGCTTTTCTTGGACAAAAAAGATATGGCATTGCCGAATTAGTTTTCTTTGCACACGTTTTTTAGAGCATGCACGGAGTGGTCATTCCATACTTAGCCAGTTTTTGGATCGTGATTTCTTGGGCTGACAGTTTCAAAAATGGGCCTTTGTTGTTCCGTGGCCTACAAAAAGCATCGAGAGTTCTGCGACATACAAATTGACGAGTGGGCTTGTGAACTATACAAACTTGTTATAAAATAAATAATGTTTGTTACATATCTCTGGAAATTACATCAACATTTAAAACATCAACGTCGTTGAAGACCAAAAAATTACCATAGAATAGGAGACAATAAATGTAGCATATTCGAATTAGTTTTCTTTCAAACAAACAAGAAAGGTTACTGGAAACCCAAAATTTAGTATACAATAAGGGCATTGTCGAATCAATTTTCTTTGGAATTTATCAAAAATTAATAATGTCTGTTACATGTTTCTGGAAATTTAAACACGTTTGTCATAAATACTAGGATTGGGGCTCTCGCGGACCATAAAAAAAAATAAGTACAAGAATTAGGAATGTCGAAAGAAGAAGTGTGCGATGGTAGAGAGGAAGACCTGAAAAGAACAAATTGGAAGTTATGAGTCTTTGGTTACAGTTTTCTATTTAAAGAGGACATAAGTGGATTGATAAAGAAAAGAAGATGACAACATAGACTTAAACTGGATTGATAAACAAAACAATATGGAAGTATAGACTTACTATGAAGCCGATGCGTTTTTGTTGTTGTCATCGATGGGCAGTGGAGTCTTGTTGACCAGTTGTTTCCCTTCCTGGACGAGGCCATCCATTCTCTATTGGAACCATTCTTCGATGTATCTTTTCATGGGGGTTGTGTTGATTTCATCCCAGATTTCTATGTCGTAAATATCGTTTTCTAATTTCCTTAGATCCATTGAAATACTATGCAGATTTTGTTCAATTTCTTCATTGTGTGAGGCAGAGTCCAGTACCCAGTGCTCATGCTCATCTAGACGATGTTCAAGTATGTCATAAAACTTTTTGAAAGACAACCCCTTTAAAATATCAACTTTTTCCTGGAAGGCTTCTTTGGTGACTGACAAGGATTTGAGAAATAAGTTACGATCTTGAACCTTGTTGGTAGTTCCGACTAAGTCCATCTAGAGAAGGCTTGTGAATAAATCTTCCTTTTTTGATATGACTTGTTTACATGATTTGACAATGAGCTTCAAGTTGTCAACTTTCTTTTGCTAGCATGCTTTTACTTTTTTGGTGTGCTTTGGGGAGGGGAGTTTCTCCTATCTTCTTTTCAGTTCCGATGTGTTGACGATATAGTTGGAAAAAGGGTTCAGTACCTGCTCACAGAAAAGATGTTCATTTTTTAAATTCGCCTCCAAATGTTCCAGCAAATCATTGGCCTTCTTTTCGAAGGAAACTAAATTTTGCGATGTTTCTCAGGCTTCAATAACTAGCTGCATTCTTTTGTTGGTGTTATTCTCTATAAGGGATCTAGAGCATGTAAGGAGGGTAGAGGATACTTTCATCTTCGCTACAGTGGTAGCAGGCACGATTTTTTCGAAAGGACTGGCAAATTCTGGGGTTGCAATGAAAGCCTGCTCAAATTCGTTGAGGCGATGTTTCAGATTGGCATGATCTATCTCCATTCCTCTAATGGAATCACGAAGAATGTCACCGACTACCTGGTGAAATGAGAAAATTTGGGATGGCGGCATTTTGCTAAAGTCAATCTCTATGTGGGATTTTCCTTTCCTATTTGTTACATATCTCTTTTCAATGACCATACTTTTAGATTGGCTGTCAAAAATAGCGCTCTGGATTATGAAGGATTCATCTATGTCAAAAAATTCGGTGTCAGATATTTTCACCGTGGATGACCCAATTTTCTGCATGTGCTCAGCTTCAATTTCAAGTTGCAGTTTTCCACTTTCAATTTTAGGTTCCTTTGCATGCCTTGCATTGTTTTTTCTCTTCTTCGTTAGTGGAATTTTGTGAGAACTATCAATATTTATCTCCTCCTCTGTTCGAAGATTTCTGGGTTGCTTTCTTACTGGGGTGGACCGTCGAAGCGATGCTCCATGATGTCATGCTTTTGGGAGTGTTGGTGGGGTACTGGGTACTCTTCGCACCGGATATTTTTGCATGTTGTTTGTACAATTCATTCGTGCTTTGTAATGTTTGTGCATCACAATGGGCAGAAGCAGGATTGTTGTTGACACTGTCACTATTTTTGGTTAGGTGTCTATGGATAAACGAGGTGTTAAAACCAACACCCAGTAAATGTTCTCAAAAAATTCCATTAGGGTCGAATCCTTTTATCCTTTCAGCCTACGTTGGGTTCAATTTCTTGAAATGGGCGGAAAACGCGTCAATCTTGTTGATGTTTCTGCACATGAAGTCTCCGACTTTCCAGGGTAGAGGAATGAACTATTTTTTTTTCTTGTCATGGAAAAAATGAAACCAATGGTTGTATTGCCTTGCTATTTCTGCAACAAACATCTTGTCCGTGATGCAGCATGGAAGGAAGGCAGGATTTTCCTTAGAGCCAAAGACCATGAGGACACTTTGATTTTCCTCTTGCTCAAGTGTGCCCTTCCTGTTCAAAAACTTTGTTGCCTGACCAGACATCCGGGGAGCATCCTTGCCTAACAGTAAATCTTTGAAAACTGAGACAAAGCCATTAAAAACTTCATAAAAACAATGGGAGGCCTTGTGCCTCCACAGGGCTTCATGCCAGAATGTTACTGGGTCAAATCCACAGTTTATTTTATTGGAAAGAGAAAGTTTTGGAAATGGGCAGCAATACACAATTGCGAAAATCAAGTAGGATGAGATATAAAATTTATTCGATTCTTTGAACCATGACAACTGGGAACAGAGCTCAATGGAAATTAGTTTTGCCCAATCGAAAATGTATTGTTCCTTGACTGTGAAATACAAAATATAAATAATTATATGGGAAATGCTTATTGTGGATGCCTGTCCCGTTATTCTTGTAAACAACGAAGCAATTTCCCGGAATGGATTTCTAAAGGAACTTACCTATAGCCTTGTGATATCTTCAGGGACTGTTGTCGGGTCTTCGATGAAGTCGGCTAAGATGTCCAACCCTTTATGATGTTTTTCTAGAAATTTCTTGCAGTCTTGTCCTCTGAACGTCAATGTTGGTTTCGGCAATTTTAACATCTCGCAGAAGAACTGAGGTGACAAAGAAACAAGAGAATGGTCGCGCAGTGGAATAATTCTTTGGTGTGGAATATATTTTTCGGCACACCAAGAGACCACCTCCTTACAGTCAAAAACCTCAGGGACACAGCCTGCACGAGCGATTCCAGAGGTCCAAATCACTTCAATCTGGGTGGAACGGGATGAATAGTAAAAGTACACCTTGGACCACTGGAAGCTCTGGTCCTCTTGTGCGAACATATTTACTGTATCTCCACAAAACTGTTGTCAACCTGCTACCATAAGTCTACAAGAATGTTTATTTGTTCCAGACGATGAATGAAATGAAAAGTTGGAAGGGATAATATAACCCTACGCAAATTTTGGTCGAAAGCGTGTGAATGGGAGATGCCCTCGAGAGTTTTGTTGATTAATGACAATTTGGATGACTGTTGCATGGTGCGTTGTTAACATTAGACACCACTAATTGCATACATAGAAATGTGAACATGGTGGATATTTCAATGAGCAATTAGGCATTGTAGATTTCTTGAGCAGACCAACATGACGATGCGTGTTTTAGATGAACAATCGAAAGGGACAAAATAAATCTCCACACATCTTGGTTTAATGCCTAATAATGGGATATCTCCTTGAGCTTTTCACCCATTAATGACAATGTTGACGGTTCTTGCATGGTCAGCTGTTAGCATGAAAGGTTTCTAATTGCATAGTAAGAAAGTACGGAGGTCACAGGGAGGGGAAAAAAACCGCTACAAATTAGGATTGCAAGGTACAACCGTTCAAGGTGAGGGTGCGAGGGTCAAATTGTATGTCTCGAAACTTTTTGAGTGCAATACGCGTAACAACGAAGAGGGTATGGTAGGACAGCTGGAAGGATAGGAAGTTAGTGGGGATGGATGATAACGAGAACACTTTGAAACATTTGTGATCAATGGTAGAGTGAAGCTTGTGAGTTCGACGAGCCTGTGCTGGAATTGTAGATCACAGAAGTTTTGAGTGCAAGATGTACATGACACAACAAGTGTTAAGAACCAAATACCTGAATACAAAATATCACAATAGATCCAAAGATATCTGAATACAATCACCACACAAGATATATGAATCCATATAGAAAACCACAACATTAAATAAACCCTTGAGGTAGGGCAACACCATACAATGGATCCTATTATGGAAGGGATCCTCTCCTGTTCACTTGCCTCTTCGAGGGGGCATCCTCCTATTGAGCTA
>SNQJ01S0194026.1:13505-31194 GCA_010110895.2 Picea sitchensis
CACCTTACATTGAATGACCTCCACTATTATCACTATGGGCCCTTTGGCCCCCCCCACTACCTCTCTAGCTACCTTACAACAAGAAGCAGAGTTTGAAACCGCGAACCCACCAACCATGGCCATAAAATTCGACAAATATGGAGAGAAATAGTGGTTGGTTGGATTCGTCGTGTGATTATATAGATGGAGATAAAAATATCTCAACCTACCAAGGCTGGGTCCCATGTTTATAGAAAGGCAACTAAGTATATAAGAAGAAAGCGATAATACAAGTGAAGAAGAAAAGGGAAAAATGACCAACAACTTCGCGGTGGAATTGTAAATCATGGAAATTTTGAGTGCAATATGTATATCATGGAATAAGAAGCAGCACTGTTCGAATGCGCAAACCCGAAACACTGACTAAGAATTGGAGATTTCATGAGATTGTGAATAAGAGGATCCAAAATAGGGTTAGAAGGTCTACCTAGAACATGTGAGGTCGTGATGGTCAAATTGTATCGTTCAGAACATTTGAATGCATAATCTGTAACACGGAAAAGGGGACAATGTCGGAACCGGGTAGTCAATTTCTACATTGCGAAGGGTTGGATGTGAACTGTTTTGTATTGTTGTGTGCAACCATCACTTGTAAGAGTCATTAGTAAGAGAATAACCAATGTATATTAGGAAGCACATTTGTGAACCGTGGTACAGTGAATCTTGAGAGTTCTAGGAGCCCGCGGTAGAATTGTAGATTACCAACCCGACAACCGCAGCCATAAAATTGGCTAAGTATGGAAAGCAATAGCAGTCGGTCAGATTCCTGGTGTGATTATATAGATGGAGATAAAGAAGTCAGCCCGCCAATGTTGGAACCCGCGATCATAGAAAGGCGACCAAGTATATAACTAGAGAGCCATAATACAAGGGAAGAAGAAAAGGGGAAAAGGACAAAGGAGTCGGCAGTGGAATTGTAGATCACAGAAATTTTGATTACAAGATGTGAACCTGGTAGTCAATTTGTATTTTGTTGAGGGCCGGATGCCAACTGAGGCAGTGATACATACTTTGAAACATTTGTGAACCGTGGTACAACAAATCTTGATGCCAACCTGAAACAGTATCCAAGAGTTGCACATTTAGTGAACCTGTCAATAGGAGGATCCAAAATAGGTTGAGAACGTGTATGCAGAAGATGCAAGTCCCCGATGTTCAACTTGTATCGTTCTGAACATTTGAATGCATTATTTGTAACATGGAAGAGCGGACGATGTTGGAACCCAGTAGTCAATTTTTATATTGCATAGGGTGTGATGCCATTTGTTTCGTACCTCTATGTCCAGTTGTCACTACTAAGTGATAATTTAGTATTGAAAATAATTTTTTATATTTTGTTAGATACTTCATAGGGATTAACATAGGTAAACAATGACAATCTCCACCCCGCCAACCCTACATTCCGTGTGTGAATTTGTATATCGTGGAACAAGAAGCGTTGTTTGGAGGACACAGAACAATAGAAGTGCAATGTTGAATCAGCCAGTCCACAGGTCCACTTGTCAATTTGTATATTGTGGAATTCTGGGTGCTATTTGCAACACACGCAATAATGGAGGCCTAATTTTGAGCTTGCCCGCTCGAGAACCTACGATAAAAAATGTCGCTAGGTATGGAATGCAAAATTCGTACATGCTCTATAAGATATCAACCCGAAAACAGGAGGATCCAAAACAGGTTGAGAAGGTGTCTGCAGAGGAGGTGAGGCTCGTACCTTCTAATTGTATCACTCTAAACATTTGAATTTATAATCTGTAACACGGAAGAGCGGATGATGTCGGAATCTGGTAGTCAATTTGTATATTGCGGAGAGTGCAATCCCAATTGTTTCGTACCTTTGTGTCCAATTGTCACTACTAAGAGCTAATTTAGTATTCAACATATTTTTTTAGATATTGTTAGATACTTCATAGGGATTAGCATCTGTAAACAATGGAAATCTCCACCCCACCAGTTCTGCATTCCGTGTGTCAATTTCTATATCGTGGAACTGGGAGCACTGTTTGGAGGACACAGAACAATAGAAGTGCAATGTTGAGTCAGCCAGTCTTCAGGTTCAGTTGTCAATTTGTATATCACAGAAATATGGGTGCTATTTGTAGGCCACAGAACATTGGAGGCCCAATTTTGACACTGCCCACCTGAGAACCCGCGATCCAAAATGTCGCTAGGCATGGAATGTAGAATTTGTACATGATCTATAAAATATCATGTCCATATTTTATAGTCCCATAATACACGGGAAGAAAATAAGGGAAAAAGGACAGATGAGTTCGCACTGGAATTGTAGATAATAAATGGGAAGAAGAGAAGGGAAAAAGAACTAAGTATCTTGCAGAAGAACATCTAGTGTTTGATTATTAATGAAAATGCTTGCGAATCCCTGCTGAGTTGTCACCAGTTAAGGCATAAATTGCAGATCACGGAAGTATCTTTCGTATCATTGTGTCCACTTGTCACTAGTAAGAGCATAGTTGATGTATATCAGGAAGGAAGCGAAGTTGTTGGGGATGGAAAGCAACAACAAATACCTTGAATGAACTTAATGTATACAAGGAACCCGCGGTGGAATTGTAGATCACGGATGTTTTGAGTGAAAGATGTATATAGAGGAACGATAAGTAGGTGGGTTCACAAGCGCTGGCCCTGTAGTGGCGGGCATAAAATTGGCTAAGTATAGAAAGGAATAGCAGTCGGTCGGATCCGTTGTGTGAGGATATAGATGGAGATGTTAAGGCATGAATTGTAGATTAGGGAAGTATCTTTCGTACCACTATGTCTAGTTGTCACTAGTAAGAGCATTGTTGATGTATATCAGGAAATACGTGAAGTTGCTAGGGATGGAAAGCAACAGCAGATACTTTGAACGAAGTTAATGTATACGAGGAACACGTGGTGGAATTGTAGATCACAGATCTTTTGAGTGCAAGATATATATAGAGGAACGATAAGCAACTGGGTTCACAAGCGCACGCGAGGTTGCTAGGGATGGAAAGTAGCAACATATACTTTGAACGAAGTTAATGTATACAAGGAACCCATGGTGGAATTGTAGATCACAGATATTTTGAGTGCAAGATGTATATAGCAGAATGATAAGCAGTTGGGTTCGCAAGCGTCGGCCCCGCAGTGGTGGGCATAAAATTGGCTAAGTATGGATAGGAACAGCGGTTGGTCGGATCTATCATGCGAGGGTACCATGAACCCGGGGCCTGGTACCCAAATAACTGGATAAGTATTGGCCAAGACAAACTTTTGATATCTATTTCAATATTTTTCATACTAGTATCTATCAATGGAGAAAGTTTTCATATTTATCTGAATAGTATTTATACTAGTATATATTAATGGATTGTATCTGTTTCAAATGAAAATGATCTCCCAATATATAAGATTCTCTTCGGTTTGTAAATTTCGTTGAAACCACGAAAATTTTTGACTACAAGATGTACATAGCGCAATAAGAAACATGAGTTTGCATTGTGGTCTCAACGAGATAAATGCCTTATCATCTATTCATCTTGTATTCGTTGCAATGACATCAGCAAACACCGTCTCTCCATAAACATCAATATCTAAATTAAATTAAATGCAATCAAAATTTGGTGTGACTTTAAGTAATTAAAGAATAAATTGCAGACTATGGAAGTTCTTAGGCTGCAAGATGTATATGATGGAACAATGGACATAGTTGTTTAATACCGCAAACCCAAACATAATTGCCTAAGCTTTGCCAAAGAGGAATTTTTTTGTATTTATTCCAATAGTACTGATATTAGTATATATGCATGGATATTATCAAATAGAAGAAACTAGAATATATCCAACATACTTCACATGAACATTGCATCAATAGTTCAACCACCTTGTTGTAACTCATTAATTCATTCTATTTACGAAACCCAAAGAATGGGAGCAGGACGGGTCCTCCAATTTATTTCTTTAAATACGAGGTCGACGCCACATAAGTATGGCCTATGAAAAATTATTCTTAAATGTAAAATGTAAAGAAATAACAAAGCAAGTTTTATTTAGATTGAAGTAGTAGGCAGCAGAAACAAAATCTTGTCCTTCATGTTTAACGACACAGGGGAAGAAGGTACAAAGTACAATTAAAACAAATACCAAAAATTGGAAAATACTATTAAAAAATAAACCAAAATTATTCTATATTCAAATAAGATGGGTTACAAAATGCAGCTGAAGCTATTTGCGACAATGATTTCGATTTTGCCTACCATCGACCAATAAAAAATATGTACATTGATGAAGCTTCTTCACTATTTTCTTGACGTTCAAACTCTTGCTTTGTAAAAATCCAGTTGAATATCAATTTAGGGTTTTGTACTTAATCGGTCCTGCCAAGTACATCTATCCCAGTTTTTTGAATACCTTGTCTCTTCCAGATATGGCCTGCTTCCAATGGTTGCTTACTCAACATTCCATTCTTTGTCAAGTATTAATTTCCCTCTGTCGTCGAAAATTTGGGGTTTAAGGTGATTTCCTTGCAATGTTCCTGACCCTTGACATCCAAGACAACTTAGAAATGTGATTCAGGCTGATTTCAAAGTGGATGGAGTCATTTTGTGTCACAACAACTAAGGTAGGGGAAAACATTCAAGTACGTAGTGATTGATTTTCTCCCTGTATTCGATCGTCTGGTTGGTTGAGAAGCCTTCTTGAGGATTTGTATGTGGAACTTCTTTGCTTTATTACAGTAAATTGGAAGAAACGTTCAACCCAGATGAAAAATACAAATATGTTGAGGTACATAACTTCTTCGGGCAACAAAGGTGTGGCAAGTGCATCAAATGCTGCATAATGCACCAGCACAGGTCTGGCAAGTGTATCAAATGTTACAGATGGCATCAGAATATATATTTCCTCATAGTGGTGGAGGTATGGTGGCCCACAAAAAGGTCTAGAATGTTCGGAGGTCACGCCAAATATGTGGAGTCTGTAACTACATCCAGAGGAAACCGAACAAACTTTGACAAAGAACATAGCTTTCTGTCAAGTTGACTACCAGAACCACATGCAGGTCATCAAACTATGAAATAAAAACTTTTGTAGTGATAATATGTCATTTTATCCACCCATATAGTTTCTATTACCCGCCTCCGAGGTAGACAAATACTTGTGCAATCTCTACAATTCGATACACTTGCCAAATCTGTGTTGTTGGAAGAAGATATATACTTAAATGAAGAACTATTTTGCACGTGACCTCCAAATCCATTACAATTTCCAGCAAGAAAACAAAGAAGTTCAACCAACAAATCTTCAGGCAGCCTTTTCAACCAACCAAAGCATCGAACACAGGGAGAACACCAACTAGAACATACTTGTTCTTTTTTTTTCATCCTCTCTGAGTTTCTTTTGTATAATAGAGTTTTTTTTTTACTCAAAGCTCATGTCACATAAAACCAGTCTCTCTTCTTTCATCTGCCCCTCGATCGCATCTCTAAGTTGTCTTACATGTCCATGACTAGGAACATTAGAACGAAGGCACCCTAAAGCGCAACTCTTTGATGATAGAGAGAAATGGCAATAAGTATTTAAAAGCAACGTTGGATGGTCTTCTGTAGATTTTGTGTTGATTTGTTTTAATGACATATGTTCTCGATATTTTCACTTATTAATTCCAATCTTTTTTAATATGTACGCTAAGTAGTGACTAGCAACACGTATTAAAATTCTCATATCCGAGCAGATTCTCAAATTTGACATCTAAGATATGCACAATATTAAAGAGGCACATGACATCAAGGCCTCTGTGGGTGACACGTTCGTGAACTATGCTGAATATTTTAAGAAAACTATAATTGCACAAGCAAAAAAATGAAATAAAAATTATTTTCACAAATTCAAAATGCAATAAAAAGGAAATTACCAGATCCCATAGTATTCGCTTGTCTATTCATTTTAATGGGAGATGTCCTCAGTCTTTCCAGTTATTAAATCCCATCATTTCAAAATGAACAATATTAAAGAGGGACATGACATCAAGGTCTCTGTCGGTGACACGTTCGTGAACTATGCTGAAGCTTTTAATAAAACAAAAACTGCACATGAAAAAGAAATAAAAAAAAATTATTTTTGCAAATTCAAAATGCAAGCAAAAAGAAATTACCAAATCCCATAATATTCGCCTATCTATTCATTTTAATGGGATATGTCCTCGAGCTTTCCAGTTGTTAAAGCCCATCTTTTCGAACCTGTCTGGTCGGTTCTAACTTTTGAAAGCATAGTTAATGTGTATTGGGAAGCACTGAAGGTAGCAGGGATAGAGCCCTATGTAATAGACGTTACTACTATTTTTCAGTTTTTGTTGATGAGCGTATGTAAAACGTACGTAAACAAAAGTAATTCGAGAATGCTAGTTTTTTTGCACGAGTGATGCAGGAGCATCTCTCCACATCATCCAGCCAGCCAGCCATCCATGCCAATGAATTCAAATCGCACGATAAGAGAGAGGCGCAGCCTCATTTAAATCTGAATTCAATGTAATTTAAATGTTTAATCTATTGAGCTAGGAAGCCATGCCTTTGTGTAGGATGTAGATAAGATCGGCCCTAAATGTTTGTATGGTTGGGATCTAGATCCAATTCTAGACTAGACAACCCATTCAATGCAATTGAATAGGGTAGGTAGGTTGGAGGGAAGCACTCGAAGAGCCCCCTCAAGTAAAAGATATTTTCATATCTCATTTTGTAGTAGAGGAAGTTGGGTGAGAATTTGTGAGTAGAGAGCAGAAGAGAAGAGTCGAGACCTTGTTACAGGCCATGCTCAGGAACACCTTGTAAACACAGGTATTTTCCATATTTAATGCAAAGAGCAACTTTTCCTGCATGAATTCTGTATTATGTGGATGCCTTGGTGTGTTCTTTTATATGCTGTGAATGTATGTATGTTAGGAAATTGCAGGAGTTCTTGATTTCCAGGGTTGAAGGTCTTTGAGGCTTCACACCAGGAGGGTGTGACAGAACTCTACGGGTTCTGAGAGCCATGCATAGAGGATGCACTTCTGAACACTGCAGGTTCAGACAAAGATGTGTTGCGGCACAGGAACTGGAATCAACAACTCAGGGTGAAGACCTCAAGGTTACTGAATACCTTGGAGGCAAGGCTATGTGGGAGAAGACACAGTTGCAGACAGAATTCTGTTGTGAATTCTGTAGAGCTCTGCCAAGTGGGCATTGAGCATGTGCACAGTGGTGCATTGAGGAAGGAACTCTGCTATGAGTTCAAAGGATTCTGAGAGCTCTGCCAGGAGGGCATTAAGAAAGTGCAAGGAGTGCACGAAAGAAGATAGAACTGTTGAACGTTCTGTGAAAGGGAAACTCTGCCAGGTGGGCATTGAGACTGTGTGCAGGTAGGCACAAGAAGAAAATAACTCTTTGAGTTCTCGATTTGAGGAAGAATCCACTGAGGGATCTTCACAGGGTTGTTGAACACCCTGATAGGCTCAACAAGAGGTTGCTTGAGCAAACAGAGTGCCAAGAGGCCATTACATTCTCCATCTGTGGGAGAAAGGAACAAGGATGAGTTTCTGTGGAGGTCGAAGCTACAGGAAGAGATCAGAAGAGATAGCAACAACGTGTGCATGAGAAGACTCTATAGGAGGTAGAGGTCAAATCTTCAAATATTTGAAGAAGAACTCAGGAGGAACATCGCTTTTACACACGTTGGCGAAGCTTAGAGTCATGGAGCTCATAGAGGAAAAAGAGCACAAAGGTTGAGGCCTTTGGAAGACTTGGAATTCTTCAAAGTGTAGGAAGAAAGTGCACAGAATCTCAGGAGGAGCAACGACAGTTGTCGGATCGGCCGAGAAGATCTAGAACATTGGAAGGTCTTCACGTCCAGAGAACGCGCAGGAGAAGAGGTGATCTGAGCCGTCAGATCTAGAGTGAAGAGCACGTCAGCCATTGGATCAGGTGAAGGCACGCAGAGTTTAGCCTCTGGAGTAAGCGCATAGGGAGAACAGATATGGACCGTCCGTTTGGGGAGACAGGTGTCAGAAATCCGTAGAGAGTCAGGATATTTGGCATCGGGGAATCAGAGTTCTTGAGGTCGAAAGAGTTGGGACATCACAAGTCTTGAAATCCTGAAGAAATCAGGACCGTCCATCAAAGGAGGACGCGTGGCAGCAATCAGCACCATCGGGGAAAGTCCCTACAGGAAGTTGTTGATAGGCGTTTGGGTCATCGGGATATCGGGGATCCTGGTGACAAAGTGTTTATGCATTTTTGAATTGCGAAGTTCGGAACCCCGATAAGTGGGAGCCAGCTGTCATCATATCAGAGAAGTGGGGAGTGCCATTGTGTGGGCCAGCTATCAGCATAGCGGAGAGTCGGGATTCGAGGAATCAGAAATCCTGTGGGCCAATGCATTTTGGCATTAGAAACCCCGAAGCCCCAATAGGTGGTATGATTGCGGTCATTTAGAGGGAGGTCGTATGGACCCAAAGGTCTAGCCCAGGGGAATAGCGGAAGCTGACATCATATCAGGATATCGGGGGTTCCGAGGACAAATTGTTTGTTCATTTCGACATTGCGATGCTCGAAACCCTGATGGGAGACAAGGTTGCGGTATTGTGAGATATAGGTCACGTGGACCATGAGCTTAGCCTGGAGGGCTAGCGGGAAAGAGAGCTCATCGGGATTTTTAAGCTCGAAACCCCGATAGGAGGATAAGGTTGCGGTCTTATGAGTTAGTGATCACATGAACTAGAGAGCATAGCCTGGAGGGGCTAAGACCGGATGGGAGCTCATCGGAGATCGGGGAATCGAGAGTACAGGAAATATTGACATCAGAAAGCCCGAAAACCCTAAAATTTAAGATCGGGAAAAGATCACAGTATAGTGCAAAAAGTCGTGTAGGTGAATGAAGGACCTGTGGATCAGGTTTTCATCAGGGATTCCAGTAGGGAATCGGAAGAGCCACTTCGGCTCGCATGAGGAATTGAACGATCCTGTGAGCGGGAGAGCGTGACGAGGGTGCGGTCACGTCCTTACTACATCAAGTGGTATCGGAGTTGATTTCCTGTCTGTATATTTCAGGCAAGAGAGGCAAGAGATAAAGAGCACTCTGATACACATCAAGTGGTATCAGAGCTTGAATCTTGCTTGTATATTTCAGGCAGGAAGAGGCAGGAAGAGGTAAAGAGCACTCTGATACACGTCAAGTGGTATAAGAGTGGGAACTTCACTTGTATATTTCAGGTGAAGCGAGAAGGGAGAAGACAAAGCGCTGGAGACTCTGTGGCGATTGTTTGCAGGTAGGCAGCAATCGAGAAGACAGTCAGGGAGACTCTAGGAAGATGAGGCTGGTAGAACTCTTAGTGCGGAGTGACAGCAACAGGTTTTCTAGGAGAGCAGACAAAGACAACAACATGGCTACTAAAGGCCATAGGCATGCTGGGAAGAAAAGCACTGGAAGAAAGCGTGCAGGGATGGATAGAGAGCTCGCTGAAATAATGGAAAAAATAGATGAGCTCGAATTGAAGTTGCGGCAGGATAAGGAGATGGTTTAGGTATGTGAACCGGAGACTCAAAAATTTCTTGGTGAAGAGAATGAATTGGGATTAGCTGAGGATGTCAAGAACTGCCAGGAGGGCAGGGAGGAAATTCCCAATTGCCAGATGGGCAACGAGATGAGATCACTGCGGTATCTCAGTGACTATCATGAGGACAGCCAAGGAATTTCATATTGTCAACTGGGCAATGAAATGAGATCATTGCAGGATATCGCGGACTGTCAAGAGGATAGCCAGGGAATTTCACATTGCCAGCTGGCCAATGAAATGAGGTCGTTGCGAGATCTCGAAGACTGCTAGGTGGGTAGAGATGAGCATTCGAGACTATCTGAAAGTCTCACGGACTCGGAGAAGAGTTCAGTTCAGCAAGGAGTGCTGATGAAGATGGGATCAGTTGAACTCATAGTCTGCTAGGAGGGTAGCAAAGACATCCCATATTGCCAGGTGGGAAGGGATAAGCAGGTGAATTTGGATCAGCCCGAGGAGCTGACCGAGCAGATGAGACTATCTGAGGGTCTCATAAATTCAGGGATGGATTTAGATCAGCAGGTGTAGATGAAAAAAGAGGAGGATCTGAGGGATATTCTGATGATTGGAGGAATTCAGGTATTCCTACCACTTTCCCAGGAGGAGGTAGAAATCGGTGTTGCAAATGCAGCAACAACAGAAGAACAGTCATAGCTGACGATGACTGTCAAAAAAGAAGAAGAATTGGAGCAGGTTTTGGAAGCTGCCCAAGAAGGAAAAGAGAGTGAGCATTCTGAGGAATGGCTCAATGAATTTAGCCAAGAAGCTGAGGAAGCTGTAGCATTGAAGCTAACAGCAGAAGAAGCAGACGAAGAGGATGATGAGCATTCTAAGGAATGGCTCAATATTTTTAGCAAGGAAGCTGAAAAGACTGCAACAGGGGAGTTTGCAGAAGAAGAAGAAGAGGCAGACAACATTTGTTTTTCTGATCTATATGAACAATTTGAAGCCCTGGAGAAAAGGGTGAAGGTGCAGAGCATGCACATCCAATAGGTGAAGTTGGAAAATGATGAAGGAGGCATGGGAGATCATGATGATCTGCTCATGTGCCAAAAAAATTTGCAGCTGAGGAGACTGCAAAAATAGAGCCAGCCACTGGAGTAGCTGGACGAAGTAATAGAAGAGATCATAAGGCTAATGTTGGGGTCAGCAGAGACTGCTAGCGAGGAAAGGCTGAGAAGAAGAGAAGCAACAACAACAGCAACAAAATGGAGAAAATGGGAAGCTCCAGATATTTGTTTGGGATCCAGGAGGATTTCCAACAGCTGAGAGGGGAAGCTCATGAGCAGGAGCTCATGATTTTGCAGCTGAGGAGTTTGATGCAGGAGCATCTCTCCACGTCAGCCAGCCAGCCACACCAGTGAATTCAAATCACACGATAAGAGAGAGGCGCAGCCTCATTTAAATCTGAATTCAATGTAATTTAAATGTTTAAGCTATTGAGCTGGGAAGTCGTGCCTTTGTGCAGGTTGTAGATAAGATCGGCCTTAAATGTTTGTGTGGCTGAGATCTTGATCCGATTCTGGACTAGACAGCCCATTCAATGCAATTGAATAGGGTAGGTAGGTTGGAGGGAAGCGCTCGAAGAGCCCCCTCAGGTAAAATAGATTTTCATATCTCATTTTGTAGTAGTGGAAGTTGGGTGAGAATCTGCGAGTAGAGAGCAGAAGAGAAGAGTCGAGACCTTGTTACAGGCCGTGCTTAGGAACACCTTGTAAATACAGGCATTTTCCATATTTAATACAAAGAGCAGTTTTTCCTGCATGAATTTTGTATTATGTGGATGCCTTGGTGTGTTCTTTTATATGCTGTGAATGTATGTATGTTAGGAAATTGTAGGAGTTCTTGATTTCCAGGGTTGAAGGTCTTTGAGGCTTCACACCAGGAGGGTGTGACAGAACACTGCGGGTTCTGAGAGCCGTGCACAGAGGATGCACTTCTGAACACTGCGGGTTCAGACAAAGACGTGCTGTGGCACATAAACTAGAATCAACAACTCAGGGTGAAGACCTCAAGGTTGTTGAATACCTTGGAGGCAAGGCTATGTGGGAGAAGACACAGTTGCAGACAGAATTCTGCTATGAATTCTGTAGAGCTCTGCCAAGTGGGCATTGAGCATGTGCACAGTGGTGCATTGAGGAAGGAACTCTGCTGTGAGTTCAAAGGAACCAGAATCACTAAGGATTCTGAGAGCTCTGCCAGGAGGGCATCGAGCAAGTGCAAGGAGTGCACGAAAGAAGATAGAACTGTTGAACGTTTTGTGAAAGGGAAACTCTGCCAGGTGGGCATTGAGACTGTGTGTAGGTAGGCACAAGAAGAAAATAACTCTTTGAGTTCTAGATTTGAGGAAGAATCCACTGAGGGATCTTCACAGGGTTGTTGAACACCCTGATAGGATCAACAAGCGGTTGCTTGAGCAAACAGAGTGCCAAGAGGATGTTACATTCTCCATCTGTGGGAGAAAGGAACAAGGACAAGTTTATGTGGAGGTTGAAGCTACAGGAAGAGCTCAGAAGAGATAGTACCAGCGTGTGCATGAGAAGACTCTACAGGAGGTAGAGGTCAAATCTTCAAAGATTTGAAGAAGAACTCAGGAGGAACAACTCTTTTACACGTGTTGGCAAAGCTCAGAGTCATGGAGCTCGCAGAGGGAAAAGAGCACAAAGGTTGAGGCCTTTGGAAGACTTGGAATTCTTCCAAGTGTAGGAAGAAAGTGCACAGAAGATCAGGAGGAACAACGACAGTTGTCGGATCGGCCGGGAAGATCTGGACCATTGGAAGGTCTTCACGTCCAGAGNAGAGTGAAGAACTCATCAGTCGTTGGATTGGGTGAAGGCGTGCAGAGTTTAGCCTCTGGAGTAAGCGCACAGGGAGAACGGATCTGGACCGTCCGTTTGGGGAGACAGGTGTCAGAAATCTGCAGAGAGTTGGGATATTCCGCATTGGGGAATCGGAGTTCTTGAGGTCAAAAGATTTGGGACAACACAAGTCTCGAAATCCCGGAGAAATCGGAACCGTCCATCAGAGGAGGACGCGTGGAAGCAATCGACGCCATCGGGGAAAGTCCCGACATGAAGTTTTTGATAGGCGTTTGGGTCATCGGGATATCGGGGATCCTGGTGACAAAGTGTTTATGCATTTTGGAATTGCGAAGTTCAAAACCCCGATAAGTGGGAGCCAGCTGTCAGCATATCAGAGAAGTGGGGAGCGCCATTGTATGGGACAACTGTTAGCATGGTGAATAGTCAGGATTCGAGGAATCGGAAATCTCGTGGGCCAATGCATTTTGGCATTTGAAACCTCGAAGCCCCGATAGGTGGTATGACTACGGTCATATAGAGGGAGGTCGTATGGACCCAAAGGTCTAGCCCAGGGGACTAGAGGAAGCTGACGTCATATCGGGATATCGGGGGTTCCGAGGACAAATTGTTTGTGCATTTCGACATTGCGATGCTCGAAACCCCGATGGGAGACAAGGTTACGATCTTGTGAGATAGAGGTCACGTGGACCACGAGCTTAGCCTGGAGGGCTAGCGGGAAAGAGAGCTCATCGGGATTTTTAAGCTCGAAACCCCGATAGGAGGATAAGGCTGTGGTCTTATGAGTTAGTGATCACATGAACCAGAGGGCATAGCCAGGAGGGGCTAAGACTGGATGGGAGCTCATCGGATATCATGGAATCGAGAGTACAAGAACTCTTGACATCAGAAAGCCCGAAAACCCCGAAATTTAAGATTGGGAAAAGATCGCGGTAGAGTGAAAAAAGCTGTGTAGGTGAATGAAGGACCTGTGGATTGGGTTTTCATCAGGGATTCCAGCAGGGAATCAGAAGAGCCACTTCGACTCGCATGAGGAATTGAACGATCCTGTGAGCGGGAGAGCGCGACAGGGGTGCGGTCGCGTCCTTACTGCATCAACGAGTACTTGAAATTCAAATAGTCTGCAAGTATGATTGTCAATTTGTATATCGCGGAACTCTCCGCGCTATTTGTAGGACACAAAACAATAGAGACCAAACTTAGAGCCCGCTGGCCCAAGAACCCGCGATCCAAAAAGTGCTTACGAGAATGCCAGTTTTTTTGCATGAGCACTTGAAATTCAAATAGTCCAGAAGTCTGATTGTCAATTTGTATATCGAGGAACTCTCCGTGCTATTTGTAGGACACAGAACAATAGAGACCCAACTTAGAGCCCACCACCCCGAGAACCCGCGATCCAAAAAATTCTTACTATTTTTTGTGTGTTTTTTGTCCACCAGGGTATGTAAAACGTACGTAAAGTAAACTATTTCAAGAATGCTAAATTTTTTGGACATGACACCCTTCAAATTCAAATAGTCCGCAAGTCTGATTGTCAATTTGTATATCGTGGAACTCTCCGAGTGTCAATTTTCATCCTCCTAGCCCGAGAACCCGCGATGCAAAAACTGGCTAAGTATGGGATGAGGGCTCCGTGCATGCTTTATATATCTACTTTATAAAATTACATATTTCCTATGTTTAATTTATGTTGTCTATGAAACCTATAATTTGATAAATTTCAATGTCTTCTGTCCAGGAGCCCTTCTTTTAAAGAAAACTAATTCGGAAATGCAAATGTATACACCATAGTTTGATACAACCTATCCGCGAAGCCACGTCCATAAAACTGGCTAAGTATGGAAGGACACGGAACAACAAAAGCCCAATTTTCATCCCGCCACCCTGAGAACACACGATCATTAACTTATGTTATCCAGAAAACCTATAATTCCATAAATTGCATTCTCTTATGTCCAGGAGGCCTTCTTTTAAAGAAAACTAATTCGGGAAAGCTAATGTATACACCGAACACGACCTGTCATAGTTCGATAGAACCTATTTGCGAATTCGCATCCATAAAATTGGCTAAGTATGCAATCGAATGGTGGTCACTCGGAATGACCACATAAACGCGAGAAACTAGAGTCAAATGCAGTTTACAATAGGAAAGTAAAAGGGAGAGAACAACTATATCTCCCACACAACAAAAGGAAATATCATAACTATGAAACCATAGTAACATAGAATTCATGGAAAAGCATCGACAGCTATGAAATATATTTTGAGGCCAACAAACTCTGCTTCAACACATAACAGATGCAATTTACATCACCTGCAATTCTTTAGTATGTTATTTTATCTTAATAAGTTCAATTTTCAGCCCGCCACCCTGAGAACCCGCTATCATTAACTTATTCTCTCCAGGAAACCTATAATTTCATAAATTGCATTCTCTTATGTCCAGGAGGCCTTCTTTTAAAGAAAAATAATTCAGGAAAGCTAATGTATACACCAAACACAACCTGTCATAGTTCGATAGAACCTATTCGCGAAGCCGCATCCATAAAACTGACTAAGTATGAAACAGAACAGCGGTCGCTTGGAATGACCACAGAAACGCGAGAAACTAGAGTCAAACACAGTTTACAATAGGAAAGTAAAAGGGAGAGAACAACTATATCTCCCACATAGCAAAAGGCATTCTCATAACTATGAAACCATAGTAACACAGAATCCATGGAAAAAACATCGTCAACTATGAAATGTATTTTGAGGTCGACAAACTCTGCTTCAACGCATAACAACAACAATTTACATCGCCTGCAATTCTTTAGTCTATTATTTTATCTTAATCTTATTATATGCAAAATGCAGTGAGAAAAAATGTAACCAGAGATCCAACTGCAGATGCAGCATCCCAACATTGCAAACCCTGGGCAAACAAGAACAAGCACCAAATAAGAAGCACCAAAAGGACTAAGTGCAGGCGCAGGACCGGAACCTTGCAAAGTCGAATCAAGCAACAATAAACAACATACAACGAAGAAATAAGAAAGCAACAACCACTCCCCCTGGAAGGATGTTGTTCCAATCACGATTACAGAAACCCTAACATGCAAACTACAACAACACGAACACGCAAGCAAGAACAACGACAACATGCAAATAAGAAATCAGTGGCATACAAAAAACAAGCATGGACCAGTGTACCAGCAATGTCGCTCAAGCATATAAATTTTAAAAACGGAAGAAAATGTCTTGTAACAAGCCTGTTAAGTAACCATTCAACACTACCAAGCCTGTTAGGTAAACATTTGAGTCTATCAGAAGTGCACTGTAAACATTTAAGAAAAAAATTCAATGTGGCAGGTCTCTGACGTATCCCAAAAAAATAATTATATTTTTTGTAACAATAGTTTGAACACCAAAAAATGTGATGGAAAGACAAACTTTGGATATGCCACCATATCAAACATTGTCATAAATTTACCTAGCATAAAATGCTAAACCAAACATTCGAATTAATGCTAGCATTAATCCACCTTCGACAAATGCATAACAAAATATATGATTCAAAAAGACTATATACAATCAAATACTTTGGATATGCCAACATATATAACATTGGGAAGAGTGAAGCCGACAATAATACCTTCAATCCCTCGTCCAATCATATCATGACAAATATGGTACCTTCTTTTATATAAAAATCAATGTTTTCAATTCCCTGGTTCCAACAATAGATAATATGGAAATATTTGTGGTCAAAGGACAGACTAATATGAAGTCAATGATTTATCGATCGCTATAGTCCCTCTACGCCTACGGTAAAGACTAATAAGATAATAATATAAAACTAATCAATTAAAGAATGAAAGTTTTGCAATGGATCATAATTATGATAAGTTTTAAATAATAGATTAAATTAATATTTTACTATGAAAGTTTTATAATTGGTCATAAATTATGATAAATTTCCTCGAATTGAATTGTATTATAATTTTTAAATGTTTTAAATTTGAATGACGCTTACTTATTATTATTGAGGTAATCATATGAAATTTTAATAAGATAATATAATATAGTAAGCTCTAATATATATAGTTGTAGAATTACTCATATAAAAATTATGATCATTAAGATTCAAAGTTAAGTTTTAGTTAAATTAATTAAAATAATAATACTGTTACACAAGAGATTATTCAAAATATTAAAATAATTATAATTATGGGAAAAGTTTAAAAAGGGAATATAGGTTTATTAATTAAAATGAAATTCATTATTTTCTTTTTCTTATATTCATTTCAAAGGGTAAGAGTAATGAATAAGATAATAAAGTAATAATTTTAAAAGAAAGGGTAAAGGGAATATCTATATAACCCACATATTAATAGAATAAAATTTATAATGCGTAGAATGATAGACTTTTGAGGAGGGTGGTGGTGGGGTTGGACATGAAGGATACTAATAGATACCTTAAAAGATTCATATTGATATATATCTTCATGCTCGATCCACCACCTTGTTCACAAATCTATTTCAAAACCTTCTTTACCAAAGCCATTCAAATTTTCATTCCCTACTTATTAAACAAAGAAAGAGTCCACCTTATTAATGCTTTGGTAGAAGATGGTTATTCTATTTCCCAAATTAACAAAGCCTTTTGCTTTTCCCTCCATTCAAAATCTCAAAACCCCCTTTCGACCTCCCCTCCTTATGCCCTAATTTTGATCCCTTGCATTCATGGCATTACGGATCATATTTCCAAGATCTTGGACTAAAATAATATTAAATCCATTTTCAAACCCCCCAAAACCCTAAAGCAATTCTTTAGAAGCTTTAAGGATAAAACTAGTCATATTCTTGTGTAATGATTTTATTAAAATCTATGTTCCTTTGGGAAATCCTGTTGGAAAATATTGAACAAACAACGAATACGTGTTGATGGTTGTTGTCATTAATGGCAACAATGGAGATGACAGGATAAGAAGGATAAAACCCCTTGGGGATTCAGACGTAAAATCTCAGGAGGAACAGCATTGAAGAAAATGCGCGCAGCAAGAGTTTACAGAGAAGAAGAAAGATAGAGATCCGGTGACCGTTGGATCCCATCCAAATTTCTCGAAAGGCCGACAACCGTCAGATCTGCAGAAGTTGTGAGGGAGATAAGCCATCGGAGACTCGGGGATCGGGGTTTCAATATGCAAAGTTCACTTGACATCGAAAACCCCGAAATCGCGATATGCAATTTCGCGATTTGATCTCAGCCGTTAAAGAAAGCATG
>SNQJ01S0194027.1:2490-17689 GCA_010110895.2 Picea sitchensis
TATACTTTTAATATAGACAATATGTGCATGCATACCTGGTTGGACTTCTTCTTGTTGAAAATCTCTATTTACATTATCATCATTTCTTTCTTCAATATTTGCACGTTCTCGTTTATTTCTCCAATAATGCTCTTTCCTTTGATCGTTATCGTGAGTTTCATCTTAAGTGCGATCAAATTTTCTCTTGCGCAAACTTTTTTTTCCCATGAGTATATTTATCTGTAAAAGTTATGTTCAACAAAGACTTCACCTTGAAAAAATGCTCAACATTTATCTTTCAACATATGAATTATTATTCCAATAAAAACTTGAACAAACATCAATTACCTTATTCAAAAAAAAATGAAAAAGATGTTTCGAAACTTTGTTTAGGTGCTCTATAAAACCATCAAACAAGTGATGAATTGTGTTAAATGTGTTCAGTTGAAAGCGTATTTATATGATTTGGCGCGAAATGAAATGATACGACGTGTCTTTTCATTTTTTCCGGCCGACAGAATTCGCTCAACCATCTTTCGACCGAAACAAGGTTTTTTCGGTCGAAAATCGTGGAAACCGTTTAATTATTATGGATTCTGTTAGAATTTAGTTTTTCGGTCGAAATAATATTTTGGCCAAAAACTAGAAATTGGGACTGTATCTAGAAACCAAAGAATTCTCCCAAGCTTACCTGAAGTTTGGAGGTTGCGGACTCCTGCAAATACTCAGAATTTGGTTTCGAAAATGACACCAACATTTGCAAAATTGAATATACTTTCAATTCCTATAATTTGTTTTCATTTTTATTATTTTTATCTATTTTTATTTAATTTAAAAAAAAATCACTGCAAAATATTTTCAGTAAACATTATGATTCAGTGAAATGAAATATCCGTATCTCTAAAAATACACAGTGAAAAATTTAGAGAAAATTATATTCATAATCCTTAAACTGTTCTTTTAAAAAGGGTATTTTTAGATTTTACTTTTAAGTAAAAATTAAGATAGATACAAGGTGAGAGAAAACATGTATTTAAAATCTGCAACGTTTTCAGCTTGGTCAACTTAAAAAAATTCTAGAAATTATAATATTCATCTGTTAGATTCAAAATTATAATCATAATAAAATAGAGTCTCTGTAGATTGTTGCAGTATATTTTGTTTGTTAAAAACAAAAGTTTAATAATAGATACATTGTTGGGGGAAAAATAACTCATTATCATTCCTTTCATGTTTAAGGAACATACTGTTAAACAATTGTCAAATTGACATATCAAATATTAATAAAAAAAAATTGAAAAATAGTCATTGGAAAGCTAACAAAATTATTTACAAGTTTTGTTTTTATTGTAAAGTAAAATTATAAATAAAAAAAATACTTTTGTATGTCGGAAGTTGAAGAACTTGTGAAAATATAGTTTTTTTTTTCTCATAAAACAAGCAAAATAGACACCCATCTTCATGAATTTACCCCTAGAGATCTACCTAATAATGACCAATAAAATCAATAATTAAATATGATCACACCAAAGACAAGTGGGAGTTACATATCCCAACACTCCCCCTTAATCACTACTTGTCTTTACCATCATCAAGTCAGGTCTTGATCATCACCAAGTCAGGTCTTGATCATCACCAAGTCACTGATTCAAAGCACCTCATGATCAACAAATTCTATGTCTGGTCCAACCTAGTACTTTATTTTTGTACCTCGATCATGCATCACCAAACTGCCAAAGTCCATATAAAGAGACAACCATCCACCAGAATGTATGGGTCATCATCCACTATAACTTCCAGTTTAGTAGGATTTCCTTCAGGTACATGGTTCAGTCAACTTCTTGATGAACTCCCCCTGAAAGTAAAAATCATGGTTTCTAGGCACCTCCCAGAGTCCACCCATAGAGCATGCAACCGACCCGTGACATGGATCACTCTAGGTGTTAAATGACTCTATAAACTAGCTTTCTACACGACAAATCAATAGGGATACATGACAAAGGGTATGCATGTCTAATCAGGTCTTACACCAATATTCCCTTTACGTGTTACATGGATACATGTACATACATTACATACTCCATCTCATGTAGATACTGGGTACATAATCAAACATTTCAAGGATCCATACACTATATCAATAAACATTACAACATAGACTTGATAAAACAATGTGTGACTCACATTAAAAAATGGTCATGAGTCTGTATTATTCAACACAACTCACACAATTTACCTTGTTTGTCCGCAATCTTCTTGTTGCTTCCGCACTTCTATTGCTTCCACACTTCTGCTACTTATGCACGACTGCCATTGTCACCATATTACCTTGGAGTAATCTCTCTATTGTTCCAAAACAACATCTCTATTTTTCATGCTTATCATTCCAACAACTTCCCTTTACAATGAAGACTAAGGAATGATTTTACATCAAAAAATGTTACCAAGCATGATTTCAACTCGTCAACAAGAGATAATATCATCTTCCTCTTCTACAATTGTTTACATGTTTGGATTCTTCCTTTGTGTGTTTGACATTGGACCTTCAATGTCATTGTCACTTAATTGTCTTAGATTCACCTCTGATTTGATAGAGTAGCTAATTCTAACAAAACCACTACATTCATATTGAGTTAGCTATGCTCAATGCAAATGCTACTAATTCCAAAACATTCACTTTGGAGTTTCCACACTTCATCTTGCAATTGTTAGATTACTCAACTCTAAAAATGCATCACATATTAAGTTGAGTAGGCCCAATATGTTACTCTTCACAAACTCCAAGGAAATTTAAAAGACATATTTAAAATTATCATGGTCAAATATTTCTCACCATCACATTTATGGATTCTCTATTAGCATCTAAGTTTCCTTTCCATCTCCAAACATTCTATAAACTTGTTTAACGAAACAATTCAAATTGCAATCAAAACCGTGTAATTTGATTGTAGGAAATTTTCCCTTCACTTCCTTGGGCACCTTTCCAGTCACCATGATGTTCCCAATGACCTCTGTCATTTCTCCTCTTCTCAGGACCACATTCCTCTCACGGTTCACAGCTACATCCAAGGCATCATAACCTGGTGTCAACCTTGCATATGCCTCCTTCAACGACAATCCATTAATCGTTATGTCCATAGGCATGGATTTCCACAACAACGACATTCTCTCAGTGATCCGAAAATTGATCTTTTAAATACTATGGTTAAGTTTATGCATGAATTATTTTACCATTTAGGATTTAATAAGAGAGAGAAGAATCTTAATGAAAGAAGTTGCAGCCATATAAGAAGTCAAAAAAACTAACCATAACACCAAGCTTGATAACAGAGTTTGGCACAAGATTTCCTACGTCTCCGGGACTTTGTTTAAGTGGGGGAGGCTTCTTATTAATCTTCAATGCTTTAAGAATACAAAAGAAAGGCTTGCATAACAGCTCCTAAAACCACCTTTTAGATCTGCAACTTCTGGACAGAAACATACATCACCATTGGCTGGAACAAGTAATTCTGAGACTTTTGAGTATGAACTTGACTATGCTTGGCTCGACATCATGGGATCTTTAGGAAAATTTATGTTCAACTACTCTGATGCAAAAATAGAAGCCACATTCAAACTCCTCTCGAAATTCTGCAACTTTTGAGTATAAATTCAACCTACTTCTGAACAGGTCCTCGGGACCTCCCCTTGGCACAAATCTCAATGTTGTGCCATGTCAGATATGTATAGTCTATACAATCTCGAACTATGTGCCAAAAAATCCATTGTCTTGATTTTCGTGCTCAACTAAATAAGCTAGAATCTTCCAAATTTAGCGATAGTTAGCCAAACTTAGCGGGATTTTTCCATATTTGGAGGATTCCCACCAGATTTGGCGGAAACCTCCAAACCACTTTGACCTTCCAGAAGGTGCCACATGGTGCCTCCTCATTGGTCCACATGTCACTTCGTCATTGGTCCAAGCCACATCAACATGCCATGTCAGTCTGCCTAGTTAGTTGCCACATCATCATCGGTACAGTGCCATGTCATCATCTGTACAGTGCCACGTCAACATCCATACAGTGCCATGTCATCATTCGTACAGTGCCACATCAACATCCGTACAACCATGTGTCACCTATGTATAGTTCCATGTGTCACTTCCGTACAGTGGCATGTGTCACTTCCGTACAGTGCCACGTGTCACTTCTGTACAGTGCCACATGTCACTTGTTTAGTGGGCCAAATCACCCCTGAAAATGCCAAAAATGACCAACACGTGGCATGTCCTGGTGCAACCACGTGTCATGATAACATCATCACGATGTACTACTGATGTCATCTTCCACGTCAACTATACAACCTTTGACCAGTTGACTTTGACCTTTGACTTTTTTCCATGTTTGAGAAAAAGTTCAGATCACCATAACTTTCACATACGATGTCCATTTAAAAAAAAAAACATATTGTCAGAATCGACATGACAAGCCCTACGTGATGACACTAGTTTCGTCTGATTCCGAGAACTTTGATTTGTAGGCCTTTTTGGACCCATTTTGGATCACTCAGGAAACTTTGTTTTGCATAATACGCTTTCTTTTGTGCCCCCTCTTCTCACAACTTGAGATTTTTTTATCCGGATTTATGAGCAAAACGAAATGAATAACAGACTGAATACAATAACACAAAGATACAGAGAAAAACAATAGATATCGAGTGAACAATAACTTCTATTGAATAAATAAAATAGGCTGAAACTATAAAACTGTAGAACTGGAAACAACTTGCTTGAATGGTGGTAGCTATCTCTGAGAAAAAATGTGGCTGCTACACGCATCCATTTGAGTAGAACAATTACAATGAGGCTCCAGAGGCCTTTTTAACATTACTCATGAATTCCAAAACCCTAGACATCCGAAAACCTAACCCTAGGAAATGAAACACCAAAAGTTATGTGGGCCCCGATAGGTAAGTTGGTACCTCAACTTCCCAGGGTTGTAACTTTTGCATACGAGATCCATTTTAGACGCGTGATAGCCCGTTGGAAAGGTATTTTTGAGAACTACACATTATGTCATCAAACTTTGACTTCATCTATAGTTTGACTATGGAAAGATAAAAAACATTGTTTAGGGCCCCAAAATGGCCCTGGTAGTACAAAAAGATGTACTGACATGAAAAATTCCAAAATAAGCCAGTTGGATTAGGTTGGAGGCCACCAATATCCACCTAGAAGCTGTGTAGGGCTTCAGACAACCCCAAAAGTGTAGAAACCACAATTACAAAGAATTATAGAAGAACGTGATGAACTAAAAACTATCAAGATGAGCAAGTTGGAATAGGTGGGTGGCCACCAATATCCACCTAGATCATTTGCATAGCGATTCCACTCTCTAATTCTGCCACAAATTTCACTCTCGAGAACTCAAATATTCTATTGTCATGTGTCTCCTTGTATGAATACTTTTGATCAAATGCCATTCTATAGATTATATCGACTGCTACAGCTCACACAATTTTTCCAACATTCACAATGGGATGAAAATCCCTAGTGCACTTTTCTAGAAAAGAATGGATCATCACAAAGACTTCTTCTTCCCTTTGGAAGCGAAAGGTTTCAAGACTTTTGGTACTCAATAACTATTAAACATATATTCTTCACATCTTGAAGTCCAAACTGATTTCCTTGCTTTGCAACAGATGTAGGAACTCTCCTTTCACGTACTTCTCATCGTTGGTGTCAAGCTTCCACTAGTTTTCCCCCTGCGCCAGTCAAACCTCCTTTCTACCTGGGGTACAAATCCATTTGCTTCGGCTTCATCTGGCCCTGCCTCGACCTCTCATTTTATCGTGCATGGGTTTCGCTTCTATTGGGGTTTGATTATTCCATCTATTGACATTCAATCTAGATGACAGGGTGAATTTTACACCCATGTTGTCATTTTTTGGTCGATAACCCTCGCTCAACATGTGCATGTTGCATAATTTTCATAACATCGTCCATCACTCTCCATAAGGCGACTACACCAGACACCTCCAATTTAAAAACTGAAATTGCAATATTACAACAATTACATGCAAATCCATACTATTATGTCCCTATTCTAGTTTTCCAACAACACTAAGATCAAACGATTTCAATTGAAATGCAATGTTCCTCGCCAATTTCTGAAGAAGTTCCCAATGTCAACTCTTGCTATCAATGTTGTCCTTTCCAGCGTGTTCAATTCTTCCACTGGTAGCTATGGCACCACCATCGAATCCCTTCTATGACCTAGGATCAAGTCCTCCCGAGAAAACGAGTCTATTTTCCCACTAATGCTCATGGGTTGCGACCCATTTTATTGGATCCTCCTTTGAGTGCAACTTCTCTCTTCTACAGTTACCTTGAGCAGGAAACCCCCTTCACATCAACAACTCGTGGCCCCCCTTGTATGGATCTAATGGAAAAACACAACAATCCACTACTGCAAACACATAACAACTATCACTTAATCTATCTACTCTCACCTATGCTAGGATTCCATTTCCCTTCCATTTCCCTAGGCTCTCCCTTGAGGGAGTCAAGCCCAATCCTGCTCTGATACCATATTGGGAAATGGGCGAGTGAGAGTAGACAATATTACAAAAAACAAAATTGTGTGTAAGTGTTCTATTGAACAACAAAATGAAGTACATATAAATACAAGAAAATTGTCTCAAGATAGACAACTACATTGATCCACTGGTTGAGGAAATATACGAACCTCACACCAAACTAGGAAGCTAACTAGTTGGAGAGAATCTCTCAAACAAACTAGGCCTCAACAACCTCCTAAAAACTATGAACAAACTCATTTTCGTAGAGACTAGAACTCCACCTAATAAGACCAATAAACTCAATAATTAAATATGATCTCACCAAAGACAAGTGGGAGTTACATAACCCGTCAGTCTCAAAATTAATTGTGTAGTTCATAAAATAATAATTTTATAGAAAATGTTTGTCTTCTATTTAAAATTTGCATTACTCACACATTATACACATTTTTCTCCCTTTATTTTTTTCATATGTCATTCTAGGTTGTCCAATGGAGTAATAGAATACGCCCTTGAAATTTAAACGATGGATCCCCAATATTCGAAATTTCACCTTCTTCTTAATGTTAAGAGTGTTTTGTAAATGAATTAGTTTGATATTTAAGTTATTAAAATCTATTTTTTTTGAAATGATATATCTATAGAAAAAGGTTAAACATTGTTTTTTTTTTTTTAACATTTCTAATTTGTCATGGTCCCAATTTATTTAGGCAATATTGGTCAAAATTACAATTTTAAATTCGATAAAATTATTATTTTTAATATAAAAATAAATTCAACACCTTTAAATGCACATTTACTATGGTCCCCTCCACCCTCACTCCTTTCCCAATGCACATTTACTATGATTTTAATGCTAATAAATTACCATACAGGTTTGAAGGGATGGTCATTAATAAGCAAAAGGCTCAAGGATACCTCCTATTAAAGTGCATTAAAACATGATTTACGAAGGATTGTATCATCTCCCTCCAATGCTCACTCCTAACATAATTTGGAGAAAGGGAACATTCTCGTCAACTTATGGCAGCAACTCGATAATAGTTCTATGGAGATACATTGAATATTTTTGGACACGAGGATCATAGTTTTCAGTGGTCTAGGGAATATTCCTACTATTCATCCCCTTCTACCCAAAAGGAAATAATCTGGATGTCTGGAATTGCAAGTGCAAGGTGTGTACCAAAATTTTTTGAATGCAAGGAGTTGGTCACCTAGTGTGCTGAGAGATACATTCCAAGCCAGTGGATCATCCAGTTTTGGGACCATTCCCCTGTCTCTCTATCACCTTGGGTTTTCCGTAAGATGTTGAGGCTTCTCGAGCCAATGCTCACCTTCAAAGGTGAAGATTGCAGGGAGTTCTTAAAAAAACATGACAATGGAATTGAAATCTTACCTGAATTCCTAGAGAACCTAGCAGTCATCCCCGAGGACATCAAAAGATTGCAGGTTGGCTCATTTAAAAATCCCTTCTGGGAAATTGCATGTCTTTTTACGAGGACAAAAGGACAGGAAACCACAATCAACATCTCCTGGATGATTCTTTACATTATTTATTTTATATTCAAGGAACATGGCATATTCGATTGGGGTAAGTTTATTTCCATTGAAATCTCTTCCCAATTGGCATAATAAAAGGAGAAGAATTTTTTTATGTCATCTTATTTGGTTTTCGTGATAGCACATTGCTGTCAGTTCCCGAGATTATTTGTCTGCAAGAAGATAAACCGTGAATTTGACCCAGTAACCTTCTGGTATCAAACATTGTGGAGGCACAAGGCATAATAGCATTTTTATGAAGTCTTTAATGATTTTGTCTCATTTTTTAAGGAATTGATGTTTGGAAAAAACGCCCCCAGGATGTCTAATCAGGCGAGTAAGTTCTTGGATTTTAAGGGGACACTAAAAAAATGGAAAATGATAACATTATAAGGATTTTTGGATCCAAAGAAAATCCTTCCTTCCTTCCATGCCACATATCTGAAAAAATGTTTGTTGTTGAGATAGCAAGGTAGTACACCTACTGGTTGCATTTTTTCCATGAAAAGAGAAAAAAGAAATTCATACCTCTGGCTTAGAAAGTTGGTGATTTCATATTAAAAAATATGAACAAGATTGATGAATTCACATGCCACGTCCACAACCTCAATTTAAAATATGTTGAAAAAGTAAAAGGGTTCGACCCCATTGGTATTTTTGTAGAGCATCTATTGGCTGTTGGTTTCAACAATTACTTCATTAACACTATTCTGAATGAATATGGAGAGAATGCCTCAGGAACTCCCTCTCATGACACCAACGACCTAAAGACAATGATCAACACCAATGATTCGTACAAGCAGAGAGGAAAAGATCTGGGTGAGAAAAGTGCCCAATCCCTGACTGTCATGCTGAAGAGTACAACATCTCAGAGCATCGCTCCAACGATATACCCAAGTAAGAAATTCACCCACAGTTCTTCAGGCGGAGGAGGAGATAAGAACCCTCCTTCTGACAAAATTGAAATTTCTCATAAACTTCCCTTGAGGAAGAAAAGAAAAAAACATTGTGCAAGAAGAGGAGGGACCTTGGGAAGAAAGTGATATCCACGACCTCTCCCTTGAGGATATGGAACTCAAAATTGACATCGAGAAAGTGTTCCCCAACTTCGACCAACTATAGAACACAGCTCACTAGAACCCTCAGATGGAAATAATTAAGATCGATACCTTCGATGAAGAAGAGTCTTTTGCATTTTAGAGCGTTGTTTTTGATAGCGAATCCAAAAAATTTATTATTGAGAAAAGATATGTAAAGAATAAGAAGGGGAAATAGTGTTAAGAGATTAACCTATGGAACATGTGGCCTTCCCAAATTTCCCAGATACACCAAGCAACTAGAGATTCTCTAGACAATTCTATTGAAGGCCTTGAAGCAAAGAATGTCAAGTTAAAGGAGGGAATCAAAGAATTGGAGGAATATTTAATGCCCCTTCTAGTACTTGCTAGTCCTTTAGCAATGATTGGGCCTACCACACCTATGGAAAAGTTAAAAGGATCGGAAAGTATTCTCACATCATCCCGAGGCTATGTGGAAAATAAAATCAAGAAAAGAATGGAATTAATAACAAAGGCTTGGGAGATGTCAAAGAGCATGGTCTCTTTTGGAACAAGAGCACACACTTTTCATGCATATCTACAAGTAGATTTGAAAAATGAGGAAGGTTTCTACCTTGATGCGGTTGTACCATTTGGTGTTAAAGTTACTAATATGAAATAATTGAGAAGAAGAGAGGAGCATATCCCTTCTTCGAACTGAATAAAACAATTGAACGCATGCTGGAAGGAAAAGGTAAAAAACCTGAATGGTATTGTTCAAGCATGTAGCCAGGACATAACTAGAACATAGGAATTATTCAAGAAGCTAACTGAGATAGATCTAGCTGGAAACACCAATGAGGTCCAAGAACCGAAATTGATACTCAACTCATTTTTCTTAACCAAGTAAGCATTTGATGAACAAGTTGAGATATTTAAAGGGTTTTCATTTAAAAAATTCTATGACATTTTTGAATATGGTGAAGATGATGTGGAAAACTGGCTAGTTGATTATTTGATAAAAAATTAAGATATTGAAGAAGCATTGTGGAACATTTAAATTGATCTAAGGGATTTGGAAGGTGAAATATTCAATATAAAGATCCGACATGAATTCAACGTGGCACCAATGAGGAGATACATCGAGGAGTGGCTCAAAAAGGTTGTCTACAAGCTCACCAACGAAGGGAAGAGGACGGTTGAGACGGTTCCTATAACCGTCGAGGAAATCCATAAAAGGAAATTAGTGAGCAAGTGAAAAACCATGAGATACCATCATAGTAAGTTTAGACTGATCACATCTTTCTCTCTTTATCAAGCTCTTCATCCAGTTACTCCACCTCTTTAAATAGAAAGGTTTAACCGAAGACTGATATATTCCTTTTTCTTCTTTCCAGGTCTTGTTGCTTTCTGCCGCTCACATTCTTTTTTATATTAAATTCATTCTTATACATATTTTCTTTATGGTCCATGGGAGCCCCAATCCCAGTCATTATGACAAACACATTTTAATTTCAGAAAATATGTATTGAACTATATATTTTTTAGAAATTCCAAGAGAGCTATTTTGGGAACAATCTTGACTATACTTTGTAACCCCAACTTTCTTAATATAAAGTATTTTAGGTTTATCTATCATTATCTCCATTTGAGCTTCCCATGTACTACTTTGTCAAAGTTATCCTATGCATGCAGATCATTTTATTTTATTTTTTATGTGATCAAAAATATTTATCCCTACTATGATGGATGTTAGGAATTATGTTTATTTTCTTTAAATGTATGAATGTGTGTGTTTCCTAGTCCATTCTCAGGAACTCCCTTTTTAAAATAAAATAAAAATATTTTCCTTTTTCTGTTATATCTATTTTACTTTCTGTTGACGAACTTCTTATAAAATTTCCACATTTTATAAATCTCGGACAGAGGAGTACCACCTCTATAAAAATGCAGGAGAATTCACATCCATGTGAGGTTTCCGTTTCGGTCATGATGGATTCAAGCGTCAACATTTTTGGTGACCATACTGGGGACATGAACTGAAAATTAAGAACCTAGCCCAATGTTTTAAAATAAATATATGACTTTACACCAGGGTAACCAACCCCATTTAGAAATTGGACTGAATAATCAATGAAGAATTTTCCACCAATTGTATAATATGGTAATATAAAATTCAGAGAATCGAGAAGAGTTAGAAGGGTCCTAGAAGATCTTAGTCCAAGAATAATAAATAGAAATTATCCAAAGAAAAAGGAGAGAATAACGACAAGATTGAAGAAATCAAAGATTGGCTAGAGCAACACAAGAACAAGGTCAAGATTGAAACTGGATGAATACAAGGGACCCATCACTTGAAGTAAAAGTAAACAACTCTCTATCCCTAGAAGTGAAAAGTTTGATTCTGAAACCTCCTTAAAAATGGCAGCAAGAGACAAACAACCCCGAATCGAACATCATGAGGAGAGACAAGGAGGCGAAAGAGATGCTACAAGAAACCAAGGAATCCCAAGGTTTGGAAATAGAAGGAGGGTGAGAGATTCCCCTTTTAATCTCATGGGTGAATAACATGAACTCCCATTTCTCCCTAAAGGAACCTTGAAGGAATTTTCTGGAGATGGGACAATCGATGCAAAGAGGCATTTGCGTTTATTTCTTGATGTTTGTGACTTCCACCGAGTTGAACATGATGAAATCATGGTGAGGTTATTTTTGAAAACTTTATCAAAAAGAGCTTATGAATGGTATACAAAATTGCCCAGTAGATCCATTCACTCATTTAATGACCTCAAAGATATGTTCCTAAATATGTTTCCCCCTCCAATTGCCTACCATACCCTCCTCATAGAATTCACCCAGATTGGGTTAAGGAAGAATGAAAGGATACTATATTTTAATCTCAGGTTCAATAAGAAATTGAGTAGAATCCCATAAGAAAAAATACCAAATGACCTGGTCATTCTCGGTTGCTATAAGAATGCAATGCCCCTGAATATGAAATATGCCATCAGAACATCCCATATGGATACCCTGGAGGAAGCAATGACTAAGGCTACTGAGATGGAAGAAATTATGATTGAACCGAGTGTCGACCCTGACATTATATTAGGAAGAGTACAAAGATATATGGGGGGATTGAATATTGATAATCAAGGAGCTTCCAACTTGAGAAGAAATGAAGAGTTTAAACCTCGAGAAGATTAGGATCAAATGGCGAGAAGAGGAGTTTTTAAGGGAACCATACCTGACGTAATAGATGACCCTGCGACAACACATGAAACAACATAGAGAATTGAGATTGCGCAGATGAATAGAACCATCAAACAAATGAAAAAAAAAAAAACCAAGCTGAGAAGGGGAGATAATTACATGCCAAACCCAAGAATTCCAATTCCCAAACAAAGGAGGAACCCTCCCCCCGAAAACAGGGTCAGATTCGAGAATACTGAAGACCCACCGAGACCAAGGGTTCCCAGATAACCCACTCCAAATGCAGTTGTTTTGGATGATGTCTGCGATGAGCAATCGACCGAGAAAGAAGTTTATTAATTACTTGATGAATGCTCTGATACAATGCATATGGACGATGCGAGGCGTCCATGTACATATATGGAGAGGGAGACAATGATCCTAACTCTCTAGAAAACGTCGCCCAGACAAGAGGATTTGTAAATATACCAAATAATAAAGGTGACTTCGACAAAGAAAAAGAAAAGGAAAAATCCAGTGAAAAAGTGTCGAATGAGAAGCTCGCAGTTGGAACCACAAAGAAACCTGTAGCTACAAGCTCAACTCAAATGACGTACAATGTCATGGAGGACTTAAGTAAGTTGAGGATAAACTTGCATTTTAAGAAGTGGTGAAGATTCCTCAACAGAGGAAGAATATCTTGAATTTGTTGGATGATCCATCGGAAATAACAGAAGTTTTTGTTACCACTCCAAAACAGAACCAGAGCCCGTTGACTGCTAAGATGAGAGGTAAAATTCCACCCTTCTACATCTCAATTGAAAACCATGATGTTGCATTACATAACTATTTAGTTGATATCAATGTGACAAATAATATAATTCCACTCGCGGTCATGGAAGCATTGGGCATGAGATGCACTAAATATTATGAAACTGGCGAGAGCATATATGCCATCGATTTGAGAAAAGTGTTAGCATACAGAGAAATCAAGGATTTTTATGCATGGATTACAAGAACTCCCCATATCATCATGGTTTTTAATATTATTGTGGTAGACCTGCCTCCAACATATGGGGTTGTGCTGGGAAGATATTGGAGCTCCATGATTGGTGGATATATAATGAACGACGATAGTTGTATGATGCTACCAGGCAAGGAGGGAGCAATGATTAAGTATCCTGAGAGCCCATAAAACCTTTCTCCTTCAAGAAGAAGGATAATGAATTAATGAAAGACTAAATTGATGCCAAGATCATAAAGTATGCCATCTTGGACATGGATCATAATGAAAACCTAGAATGCGTTCAAGACTTGGAGGTCCCAGAATGTGTTTTTGAAGGGTACTGGAGAATTTCATTCGATGGAGCATGCTCTAAATAGGGGAATGGAGTTGGGATTTTTATCATAAGCCCAGATAAGATGACACATCATCACACTG
This sequence comes from Picea sitchensis, assembly GCA_010110895.2. Taxonomy (NCBI): domain Eukaryota; kingdom Viridiplantae; phylum Streptophyta; class Pinopsida; order Pinales; family Pinaceae; genus Picea; species Picea sitchensis. The sequence continues at coordinate 16,237 of SNQJ01S0194027.1, forward strand.
TAAGATTGGAGTTTCCATGCATGAATAATGAGGAAGAATACGAATCTTTAATCCAGGGGATGAACCTCACACAAGGAATGAAAATAGAACATCTCATTGTGACTGGAGATTCAGATTTGGTCATCAACCAGGTTACCCAAAAATACAAAATAAAAAAGGAAAGACTTAAACTGTATTTCAAAAGAGTTAATGAACTGATGGAATCTTTCAGCTCTTTCAATATTGCTTTCATTCCAAGGGATAAGAATCATAAGGTCGATTCGCTAGCTTTGGAAGCTTCATTATCAAATCCAGACAATATTCTGAGCAAATCATATTTCCAGTTGGAAAGGTCCTTTAGGCCATCTATGCCCGATAATATTGAGGACTTGTGAGTGTTTGAAAATGATGAACAATTGGAGGATTTTTTGTTAAAATATGATGATGAAGAAGATGATAAAGAAATTGTCGTCCCCAAAGACTGTACACAAGATGAATCTTTTTTCACAAAAGACGATCATGCCAAGAATAGTTTTGAAGAAATTTCAATTCGAAAGGCACAAGAGACAAGAAAAGTCAATATTGGAATGGACCAGTCCCCGAAATATGTCAATTTGGGAATCGATTTAACCCCCGAAGAAGTTGATCAATATGTCACCTTATTCAAGGAATATATTGATTTTTTTTCTTGGACCTATGATGACTTAAAGTCTTATGAAAAAACAATATTCTAGCATGTCATTCCTTTGAGGGAAGAAGCCAAACCGGTGAAACAAAAAATAAGAATGATGAATCCCAAGCTGAAGCCTCTGGTAAAAATTGAGTTGGAAAAGTTAAAGAAAGTAGGGATAATCCATCCCATCATACATTCAGATCGGATTTCAAATTCAGTGATTGTCCGGAAGAAGACCAGGGAAATCCGAATGTGTGTCAACTTCAAAGATATTAACAAAGAAAGCATAACAGACAATTTTCAGCTTCCAACATGGAGTTTTTGTTGCAACAAGTTATGAGATCGACATGCATGTTTATGTTGGATGGTTTCTCTGGATATAATCAAGTTTTAGTGGCTGAGGAAGATAGAGAAAAAACAACATTTATCACACCATGGGAAACATATGCTTACGCTAGAATTCCCTTCGGCTTGAAGAATGTTGGAGCTACGTTCCAAAGAGACATGGATCATGCGTTCAACGGACTGATAGGAAATTTCATGGAAAACTACCAAGATGACTTTATAGCGCATTCAAGCAAAAGGGAGGATCACATCCATCATTTAAGAAAAGTCTTTGAAAGATGTAGATCATACTGCGTCTCTCTCAACCCAAAGAAATGCTTGTTTGATGTGACTCAAGGAAAGTTGTTGGGACACATTGTGATACGGATTTATGTAGGAACACAATGAAATACAAAAATACACATAAACGCAGAGATGCAGTGGAAATAAGACTTCATTTCATTAATAACAAATGAC
>SNQJ01S0194028.1:1077-11551 GCA_010110895.2 Picea sitchensis
AAAAAGGTTTGATGTTATACTAAATTTTTGAAAGTTTCATGGAACAATTTTCTCACTTAATAAATAAAAGAAATATTTGAAAATAAAAATAATTATTTTTTTATAATTATGTAATAAAAGTAATTCATTTTCTTATAATTATGTAATAATGAAGTGTTATAATGTAAAAATATAAATCACATTATTTTTTAGTACTAGATTTCTTATATAATATTTAAGACTAGATATTTTGGTCTAAGAGGACTGGTGGAGGAAATTGAAAGGAAAATGGATATGGATTACCATGTAGATTTTAACCTTGTACAATTATTTTATTTACTGTAAACAAATTTTCAATAAAAGAACAGAAAAGATGCATACAAGGGGTTACAAACAATGCCCATAGATCCTCAACACTAAGATAACATTCTTCAAAGTGTCCACCTTCATCAACAACATCTTCTTTTCTCTTTATGTTTGAATAATAAGTTGGGTTTAGCATATAACACATACCCAATATAGTAGTGCAAAGAATATAACACATACCCAACATACCATATACATGAAGAATTAAAGAGTTTAGCATGTACATGAAATTTCACTAAATTACATACCAATAGAAACTTGAAATTACCTATATTATTATAATAGAGAGTGTAGGTGCACCTTCCCTTCAATAGATATAATTACACATTTATAATATATAAAATAAATAAATTACTTATATTTTCATATAAATAAATTAAAATAAAAATAAAATCTTCTTTAATTAAATAACTAAATTAAATATTTCTTTATTATTTTATTATAATTTTATAATAAATTAAATCATATAATGTTATATGAAAAATCACATTATGTTTTAAATAGCTAAATTCAATATCTCTTTATTATTTTATTAAAATTTTATAATAAATTAAATTATATAATTTTATATTAAAAATCAAATTATTTCTCATATAATATTATTATATTAAATAAAATTTCTCAAAATATTTCGTTAGAAAACTATTTTATATATCATTAATTGAACAATTAACTTATATTAATAATTAAATAGTTATGCTTGTAATCAAATAATTATATATTGATTGAACGATTAACTTATATTAATAATTAAATAGTTATGCTTATAATCAAGTGATTGCCTTATAAAGTTGGCTGAGGAAATTGAAAATGAGAATTAGATTGTCAAACTCTCTATTAACTACTCATTCTTTCTCTTCATTTTGACTTTTTCAGGCTCTTCATCTTTATTTTTATTGAACATTTTTTACAACATGGCATTATGCAAGGGAAAGCCGTCTTCTTCCTCCTCGTCCTGTTTGTTATACTAATGTAATTATTTCCGAATATTTATGATTTATTTTTTTTAATTTTTCATTTATTATTTATAAATATAGATAAACGACTAAACATAACTCATTTTGTAATTATTCTAATGTCATTTTGAAAATATTTATGATTTTTTATAATTTATAAATTTATATAATTAAATAATACTATTTGGTATAGTATTTTTAACTTTAAAGATAAAGCTAAGTTGAGTGGATATTTAATACTATATGAGTTTAGTTATAGAGATGATGAAACATATGAAATATTGGGTATATTGGTGATACTGAAATTACTTTTTTGTTCTTAAAGTAAGACTTAAAACTAGTTTTAATTGACTAAGGGTTTGTCTTTCTCTGAAGATGAGAAGGAAATAGGTTAATGGCCCAAGACCTTCAAATAAAATGCCTTTCTTTAAATAACTTGCATTTACAAATAGCAGCCAATAATGATTGTTCTTATTACCACAAATCCTTAATAAATTATGTAAAACTATTTATATTATATTATTAATACAAATTTTAATAAATCATTTAAAAAAATAATAAATCTAATTAATGTTAATTACTTGAAAAATGGTATAGTCTAAACATTCTACATTTTTTATTTTGTTTTGGTAAATATCATCCAAATCTATTAAAACAATTGTTGGTGAAATAGTAATTTCACATTGCTCAAATATTTTTTGAATGTATAAATTCATTGAGTGTCTTCAATAAACACATATAATCTTAATCACTGAAATGCAATTTCAACTATCTTTCTAAATTTGTTATTGGATTTTGGACAAAACTTATTGAAAAAAATTAACCAAAAAAAAATAAAAACATAGAAAATTTAAACTATCTTAAAAAATAACTTCTTCATAAAGTAACATATCTTTCCAAAGATGATTTGATTTTTGAAAATGACAGGTTTATGGAGGAATAAATCATCTTTTTAGTGTTTGTGAGCATGTTTAAGTTGTTTTAATTTTTGATATAGTGATTTTCACCTTTAAATAATTATTTAATTTTTTTTTTTGACAAAATTCATAGTGAAAAGTGGATGATACAACCATATAAAATTAACGACACACAAAGATGAAAAATTAACAACACACAGAGATAGAAAATTAACAACACGCACAAAGATAGTAGAAAATTAACAACACGCACAAAGATAGAAAATTAACAACACAGATAGAGACAAAAAATTAACATAGTTCACCATACTACTTATGGATACATCCATGGGAAAGTGGGTTTTATTCAAACCCTTCTTGAATCACAACCATTTGTTTTCGTTACAAGAGGACTATACAAGAAGCTCCATATATATAGGTGATCTCATAGTCTTAAACCATAAGTTGTAATGAAATACAGTGGGCATAAAACCACCCATTCCCAATAATCGAGTTGTAACCACCCATTCTCAATAATGCAGTTGTAACCAATGCATATCTTTACTCTCAGATAATCTAAAAATAGATTTGGTTACAAAGTTGCTCATAAAATAATCATAGAAATTATAACTGCCCTTTAAATCGGGCTTCACATCCCAACAATATCCCACTTGATTCATGCTATGTGCAACCATGCTTAGAGATGTCACATGCTTTATGTGGCCTATTGTCATAGTTTTACCAAACTAAGAGAATCTCTACATAACTCTAGGTTCTCTTTTGGAACAAACTTGGTAAATGCATGTGTACAATCCATAATAGACACAATGGTTAGATTCACATCTGGAGAAATTTTGTTCAGCCATAAATGAGTCAAATTTTAAATACTATTTCCTTGGAGCTTTTTTCAGTCCATACAGACTTCTATTTAATCAACACACTAGGTCCTCTTTACCTTTTTCCTCAAATCCTTTTGGTTGCTTCATGTACAACTCTTCCTCCAAATCACCATGTAGAAAATTTGTCTTCACATCAAGATGCTCCAAATTTAGATCATGAACAACTACTAAACCCAACACTGCTCTAATAGATGTCATTTTTACAACTGGTGAAAAAATCTCTTTGAAAACAATGCCCTTCTTCTGAGCATAACCTTTGACCTTCAATCTAGCCTTGTATCACATATTCCCACCTACTTATTCCTTCAACCTCTACACCCATTTTTTTTTGTAATGCTTTCCTCTTGGATGGAAGAGGAACTAAATCCCATGTGTGATTGGACATTAGAGCTCCCATTTAATCCCTCATGGCCTCCATCCATTTTCTTATGTCTTTATCCACACATGCTTCTTCAAACATAGTAGGTTCAGATTCATCAAAAAGTAACAAGTATTGAAGGAAATATGTGTACCTTGTTGGATGCCTACACTCTCTTGTACACCTTCTAACCCGAGGGATCAACTACTGTGATGTACCCTCTTCAGAAGTACTATTGGGATGATCATGTTCCTCATCATCATGGAAGTTCTTGGACTAAGAATGTGGTTGTATCTATGAATGAAACCACACCACTAGTTGTGGTTGATTTATAATCCCCCCTTTTTTTAATAGACCACTTGCATTTGTGATGACTTCTAACGGAACATACTCCTTGGTTGATATGCTTTGTTCTTGTATATCTGGAATTACTCTTTCATTGAATATCATGTCCCTGCTTCGTATGACATTCTTGGAAACTGGATCCCATAAATGGTAACCATATTTTTCGTATCCTTACCCAATGAAAATGAACTTTCTAGATTTCATGTCAAGATTTTTATTTTTCCTATTGGAACATGAACGAAAGATTCACATCCAAACACTCATAGATGCTCATAAGATTTATTATTACCCAACCAATTATCTTCTGGGACTTCAAAATCTAATCAAGAGGATGGTCCCTTGTTGATCAGGTACACTATTTCATTTATAGTCTTCGTCCATAACTGATTTCCTAGTCCTGCATTTTGTTAGCTTTGATACTAGTTTTTTTATTCGATTTCCCTTTTAGCATGACCGAAAGGTCCTTTTGGATCAAAAGAGATTATAGTTGCAACTTCCACATTCCAAAATTTTGTCCTGATAATTTCTCAATTCTCCATTTGTTTGTCTCCTCCATTTCTTCAAGTGATCACATAAAACCTCTCTCCGATACTAATTGTTATAAATAATAACAAAGACAAATATATTGTAGCACAATAAACATAAATGAAGAAAAATAAAAACAACACACAAGAGACACAAAAAATTAATATGGTTCACCATACTACGTATGGCTACATCCACAGGAAATAAGGTTTTCTCTAGACCCTTCTTGAATCACGGTTTTTTTTCCATTACAAGAGGACTATACAAGAAAACCCATATATAGGTGATCTCATAGTCCTAAACCATCAAGTGGTATTAGAATACAATGGGAATAAAACCACCCATTCCCAATAATTGAGTTGTAACCACCCATTCCCAATAATCGAGTTGTAACCAACCCATATCTTTACACCCAGATAATCCAAAAATAGATTATGTTACAAAGTTGCTCATAATATAATCATAGAAATTATAAACATCATCTAAATTCAGCTTCACATCCCAACAATTATAAATCATTTTTCATAGGATTTGAGGATTTTTTCATTAGCTAGTGATTAAAACTAGAAAAAATAATGCAAAGCTTATCGTCCTGTTGATGGGCGAAAATGACCGTCCATCAATTGGAAGAACGAGTCTGGTCTGGGGTTGTCTAAATAACCCAAACCGTTTGGTATGACTCGCTCCGACGGGTTTAATGGCTCCGTTGGCCAATCTAAAAGTCCTAAAAGAAACAAATAAAAGAAAAAGAACAAACTAATAAATAACTACTTAGTATATATATGTACATGTGTATCTATATAACTATTTTAAATAATATTTACACAACATATATGTTTATCTAATTTACGTGCATGTTATACAAGTGCAAGTTTTAATATAAACTCACGAAAATCTATGAAAAGATGGTTGCTTTAACAAAAATAGATAAAGAAAGCACATAAACTATTTTTTGTTTTTTCTTTATTTATCTAAGATTAAACAAAAAGAATATACTATGAAACAGAAATACGTGAACGGTCAAAGCCAGGTCGGACATAAGAGTTTTGAAGACAAACAAAAGATAAAAGAAATAAACTAACCTATTAATGGGTTGTTCTGCATGCATCCAATCACCTGTATAATTATAGAATGTCCAGGCAGCCTGTCCAAGAGATAAACCTGTAGTGAACTTTGAAACTATTCGGAATAAATGCAAAACAATATATTGACTGTTGAATTTTAATGTTAGAACGAAGAGATGCAAATAACAGCTGTGATATCTGTGATTGCAAGCGATTACGTGCAAGATAAATCTAACTGTAACAACCTGCTTTTAATAATTCAACAAAATTGAAGAAAAACCTTATCATTTGGATTGAACGAATGATCACTATTTTTAATATCTGAAATATCACATATGGACAGTATTTATAAATGAATTATCCCGACTCATAATAAAGCATGAAGACAAAAGCTATCAACACCTATTATCTTGTCAAGATAAACAGAACTTAAATTAAGACATCATACAAAAGAAGCTAAAGTTGTAATATGCATTTTGTTCCATTGAAGTCTGTGAATTAATTGTCCATGCTTCGGCCCCAGGCCAAGATGATTTCTTTACAAAAAAAAAATATGAGTTTTTAAAGGGTTCAGAAAGGTAACTGTCTTATCTTATGAGATAAGATACAATCATCTGTTGATTACAAAAATAAAGGGGGAATATAACCACCCCAGATCACACTAAATCTTTAAAAGCTAAAAAAGGTTTGTTCTTGTTTATACAAAAATGGATCATAGATATGGATAACAAGCCCCAAAAATTCTTCAGATCACTTGGTCACTATAGACTCCCAGATAACCTGAAAGGAAAAGATAAAATAAAGAAATTTAGATATTCATTTAACCCCAATTTTCCAAATTTCGAATTAGAATAGACTGGCTACAGAATTTGCCGATTATGTAGCTAGTCTATTTTAACAACGAAATCTAAATTATTCAATAAACAAAATATAACACTATTTTAAGATAAAAAGAAATATTACCTTTAACTGTAAAATCAAATCAAATCACATGATCTCAGAATTTATTACTACTGTTGCAGTCTCAACAATTTTTAATATGACGTTCCCTGTAATTTTCAAGCGTTTCCCTTGTCCCTTAACAATAGACTTGAGCCTGCAATTTTCATCTATTAAGGGGTTGACCCGATCAGTAAGGGCTTTGATCTGTGACTATAAAATGGGTATATCGATGTAATACTTGTCAATCCAGAATAGAGATGTTTCGCATTGTGACTGTGTGACGGTCGATTGAGAATACCCACAGTTGTGTACCGAAACGTCCCCAATGTGGCCTGTAGATTTGTCACCAAACTTAATACCTAGAAACCCTTCACTATGCTTCAGACAAGGCAGCAAATTATCCATGAAATTGTAAGACTGATCGAGGTGTGTTTGGAAGGAAGGAGGGTCTTCTTCGGCCATAAATCTATCAATCTTGGAATCCGAGCTCTCATGGATCTCGATCGTCTTGATCGAGCTCACATGAGGGTTTGATTTATTTCGTTTCTTCCTCAAGATCAGCCTTCCTTCCCTCTTATTTTTAAAACTTAAATCAATATCACCCTTAGATGGCTTGCCAACAGGTCTGTTTGCATTTTTGGCAGAGGCGTTAGACTGTGCCTCTTGTTCATGGGTCTGCTCAACAACTTTTGATTCGGGTAAAGGCTTACTGTGGGTGGCTGTAACACAGGCATGTGTAGATGAAGGGAACACTCTGGGATAGACTAATGTTTCCTCAATCACAGGTTTGTCAACCTCTACAACATATGAGTTAGCGAAACCATTTCGGGTTAGGAACGAATCTCAGTCATCATTTTGTAACTTCAATTGATGTGCAAGAATAATTTTTATCAAACCATGGTGGAAAAGGCTTGAATCCAAACGTTGCTTTTTATACCTCTTATCCATTTTATACAGGGTTCTCCACAGGTAATAAGGTATGTTTAATGGAAACCCTATGAAATTCATGAGAAAACGCAGGTGATATAGAAAGACAAAACCAAAACGGCCTTCACACGTCACGAACTATTTCAACACTGTAAGCAAACCATGCCATCGGGTTTTCAATAGGGACACTAGCATACCTTTGTCATAGCCATTGATCTTTCGAGATGTAAAGAAAAGACTCCACAAAACCTCCTTGACCTTGGCAATCTTGAACCACTTCTGCCCGCTCACAGGGAGACCTATTGCTTGACTTAAAAATTCCTCTGTGACTTCGAGTTGAATGTCCCCCACCTTGTCTCAACATCCATCAAATGAGAGGGAGAATTCTTGAGCGGATTGAAGGTTAAATCCCTGGAATTTCTTAAGGAAAACAAGCTAGTCGTGACCCTCGAGATCCTCCATTGCATCATCGCACAGGAGCAAGGTCTGAGTGTCGTTGGGTTCAATCCTAACAACCGGGGCCATGGGAATTCGACAAGAAAACACCCAAACACAGTGCGTATGGAGGGTTTCTAAGAATAGACCAGAGGTATACTCCAGACCCAAAACTCATCAACAATCTATGGCAAATGAGCAGAAGATTCTCAACCAAAAGATAGACGTTGTTTGAAATGAATGCGAGGGGTGTTGCAAAACCCAAGACTAAGCTTCAAAATGATGGGCTCACTATGATCGAACTGCCACCTCCCACATAGTAAAGGCCACGACCAGGTGCATTAAAAATTTAAAATGATTGCGCAACAAGGTGGGTTAGGTTCTAAGGGTTAGGAGAAGGAAACTTATAACCAAAGTCTAGTGACAAGGGAACGTATGACCAAGAACCACACAAAAATATATTGATGGTTAAATTAAAAGGACCTTTGTTGATTCATATAACAATCCATAAGCATGCTTGACATTCGAGGAGGGAAACAAAGAGAATGAACTTCATAGCAAAGAACAAAGACTTTATTAACCAAAATGTTGAGCCATTTGCCTTTCATAAACTTTTAAATAGAGCGGTAATACAGTCATAAGTTTTAATGCTTCGTTTTCATGCTTTCAGTCATGAACGAAGCATGGAAACAAAAACACTAGGAATAACCGAAAACATGCATTTATTGTTTCAAAAATTGCTTATGAAGAACAGAAAAATGTACGACCCCAGTTAGGCATCTACATAGATTATTATTTGATATTTAAAAAGTTAAAAATATGTTGGGTTGCCAACATGTCCCTACTAAATATGAACTTTGTGGATAATGCTAAGTATTTTTGGGAAACTCTATTAATTCAAGAATATAATGGAGAATATTGTTTATTACATATTTGCATTAATGGCTCTTCCTAAAGGTAGTTAATCTTGTAGTAGACTCTTTATTCAGTTTCGCTATTAAATTTTTGTTTGTATAACTCATTCACACCAAAATTTTCCATGAGTTTGGTCATGGTGGAAAAAAATGCATCGAAAAGGAATTTACATGTCACACAATGTTGTGCTTCTAAATAAAAAATTAGAGTAAATAAGAAAATTCAACATCGACCAAAAAACAGTGCAAGATTTCCTTGGGTTTGTTGCAAAATCTTTTTGTGTTGTTCTTGATTGTAGATTCGGGTTATCGAATGGCTTAGTTACAAAGTCAATTGTTAACTTTGTGGTTGTATCACACCTGACCCCCTAAGTACCTTTTTAATGGAATGGGGTAATAAATTTCTCTTTTCATTAACCATATCAAGGTCTGTTCTTGAGGGCACCAATGTCTCTTGCTCGTTAAGATATTTCCAACGACTGTAAGTATGCCCAAATCCGATCTCAGAGTCAAAGTTATGACCTTCCAAATTTCTTGGCCTTCATTGGCCAAATGCCACCTCACTGCCACATGGAGTCCACATGGCTTCCTATCCCATGTGTTAGTTGTGGCTCTGACGTGGTGCTTACCACATGGTTCTGATTCCAAGGAACCTCACGTCATCGTCATCGTCGGGATTTTAATCCCATGGGTTGCAAATACCTCAACCAAAAATTCCAACAATGATCCACTAATCGGGCCTATGCTATATTTGGTAGTTCTCATGTCGATCATCTAATGGCTTTGAGTAATTCAACAACACCAACTTTTGCAACGGTTAATTGCTCATCTGCTTCTCACCTTTAAAGTTGATGGAGGGACTCATGACAGATCAACGGTTCAAACTATGTCTTCAACCCACTCCGGACGATGGTCTAGATCACTTCTCCTTTTGTTGTCATCGATGTTTCTTAACAATTCCTAATAGGTCCCCTTTGAACCCAGATGAGCACATTACATCTGGATCAACGGTCCAAATTCATTGGCTCGTGGATCCAACGTCCCAAAATAAAACAAAGGCATGGAGGACCTCCTCGTCTAATGGTATTTTCCTTGCCTCATCTACCAATTACGTAGTGACATTTATCACTAATTAGTCGCACTAGATACCATGTTGGAACCCTCAAATAATCGTGACGTCCACCTCTCTCAGACAAATCTCAAGGAAATCAACGACAAAGATCTCTCTCGCCCAACAACAGATCAACGACTCTCATCGTGTCGCGGATGCCTATATCATCGTTGACAATTTTGGTTGACACGCGACCTTGCCATCCTTTCAAACTTCGACGAATGACCCATATATTCTCGTATTTTCACCTACATGTTCCAAATCCTCTTGACATGTGAAATCATCTATACATGACATGTGGCACCATCGCCACCTGACATGTGGCATTCAAATTTCCCACAGAATCTCACCTACAATTTCCAAATCACTACGTCACGTGGCACCTTATATGCTCAACACGTGGCACCTTCTATGCTCAAAATAAGGTGCCCTTAACTAAATATCAATGACCCAGATCATCCGCTAAGTCCCTCTGATCTTGGCATATCAATAGTCTGGATCTCCTCTTAGAACTTCACCGATCTCGGCGAATCAACAGTCATGACTGCATCTCAGAGCCCCCTTGATATTGATATACCAACGGTTGTGATTGCATCTTCTGAGATCCCTTGATATCAACAGATCAACATTCATGATTACATCTTGGAGATCCTTTGATCTTGACAGATCACCGATGTTTTCACTCTTTTCGTCAATGTGTGAGCAAAAAGTGAGTGCTTACATGCCTAGTTGGGCTCTGCTAGTCATGACAGCTGTG
>SNQJ01S0194030.1:0-17689 GCA_010110895.2 Picea sitchensis
CTCCATCCTTGCCCCTTCCTTCCACCCAAGAATATATGATAGATAATAAAACTTTACATTAAATCATCACCATCAACCAATCATCACATAGAACCTGATAATGCTTCCCGAGACTTCTTCAATTTATGAAATTCTTCAATTCTTGGAGTACTCTAATCCTATAGATAATATTACTCAATGTATTCTCTGAAACTCCTCCAAGTTTCACTCCTTTAATCCTCCCCAAAAATAAGTTATAGAAAGAATGGTAGACTTTATTCAATTATGGTCTATTCAGGAGAGTGAACTTGCACAGAATGCCCCATGCTCAATATTTAACATCTGATTCTAAAACTCGCACAAAATAAACTACAGTCCGTACTCTTTCCAATGAAAATTTTCCCACTTCATTTGGATTCTCTATGAAGAAGTTACAATTGTTTTACCCGGAACACCTGTTTATTGACTAGCTTCAGGACTGGTCACAAACCCTATCTTCCACAGAGTGTATATCCATAATTATAGTGAATAAAGAGCTGAAATGTTTACCACAAGTACCTTGATATGTCTTCTCAACACCATAGCAATTTCACCATCTGAATCGTTCTAGAAAAACAATTATAGCAAAAATGGTAAGATGACCTGAAAATAACATACCTTAGAACACATCACCAAAACACTTCATCCTCCCTTGAAATCCGACCTTCTTTACTTCTGATTTCCTCTGAAATTCAACTTGTGTTTCAAATGAATGTATAATAATATTTATTTATACCATTTATGTCACTTCCTTTTAACATTAGGGCCGACATGACAATTTCTTATTTTGTAATTCTTTTCTTTAATTATCTTCAGGGCCTACATGTACTTCCTTCTTCAATTCACTTTAATTGTCTTCAAATTACATGTACTTCCTCTTCAATTCACTTTTGTCATTCTAAAAATTCATTTCTCCTCAACCATGAGATCCACGTGACATGCCACATACCACTGTAAAACAAATATGATGTATACTATCCATCCATGGGGTCTGTATCTACATGCATTTCCCTTCATAGTCTAAATACTCATCACCTTATGGTCCAAACCCATGACTAGGGTTGACATCAATGACAAACTTCAATCTTCCAACAAAATAATTGTTATACCCTCCACTCGAGTTGAATTCCTATAAGTGTCATGTTGAGTTCATAATGAGTACATTGTATTAATGACATCGAGCCTTATTGTTGATCAAACTTGTGCCTTGAAGAATCTAGGGTTTACTTTGGTTACCATCCTTGAAATGAGGAGAGGTACTCGAGGAACCCAAGTTTTGTAACTTGGAAAAAAATGGATTTTGTAATATAATTTTCCCTTTATGTGGCTAATACATTTTGAGGATATGATATAATGCTAATTGGATCCGTCTATCTCTATATTACTAATCCAAATTCTATATATGTAAAAGGAAATATGTGTGCATTTACAGTATAATAGAAAAAATTATAATAAGCATGGTGTTGTCTAACTCTTCTACATTTTGGCCCTTTTTCTAGGAATCCGATGATATAAATATGCACAAAATAACAATTTTATGTTATTTGAATTATATTTCTGAATGTAAAATGCGGATTCAAATTCATTATAAAACCCCTGGGGAACACGGATTATAAAGAATTAACCACCAAATATGCAGATCTAACAATTTCTCACCATATTTTCCTGAAAAATAAACATAATATATCCCCTAGAAAGGGCCAAAACATAGAATAGTTAGACTACAACTAATGAGAATTGTCCTTTCCTTATGTACATATTTATAATATTATTTAATTAAATTATTAATTTATTTCATATTATGTTTGTATTATATTCGATATTATTATATTATAAATAAATTTAATACAACAGTTGCATCCACATTAGTAGTTGTTGTGGCCACACCAACCCCTCTTTCACTTTGCATTTATAATTAAAAGGAAAGGATCCCCCCTACCAAATTTGAGCTCTAATGCCTAATCGACTACTACTAATAGCCCACCAGCCTATTCTTTATCCACCTTGAGGGGTTTATGGGTTTGGATCTTTATTGATTATTTACCTTAAGGAGTTTTTTCTTGACCAATAATATTTTTTCTCTTGTGTTACAAGGAAAATCACTTCATTAAGTAAGGTAATCCATGACGGAAATGACTCCGTAACTCCATCATAATCCCAAGTAAGCTATATAAATTAAATGCTAATAAGACAAGGCCAATAGCCTACCTCTTCCAGATGTTTTATGAAGACCACCGTTGAGCATGTTACCCAAATATTTATACCTACAACTTATCCTCAACCAATATGCACAAGCATATGGTGATATATATAAAGTTAGTACATACAATAACAAATCCATTAATATTCATAAAAAATATGCCCATGAAATAATAATTCAAATACGAAAGACATCAAATTTGGATGAGAAAGAGTATTCCTATTAAAATACATTCAACATAAGTGCATGGACGATTAAAATTCCATGCCACCACGCGTTTCAAAACCGAAACTAAATCCCTTCCATAAAATTGGCCTCCACCACTTCATAATCCTCCACCAAAGGAAAGATCAAGTATAAGAGAGACAATGAGGTTCTCCATCAAAGAGGAGTTTAGGATGAAGAAGGTTCAAGTTTTAAAGGACAAAGGGATGAAGACTCAATATTAGCGAATAATTTCTCCATAATTTTTTCTCAAAAGTTGAATTCTTCTCCCTCTTCCACAACTTGGATAGGCGGTCTGCTGCTTTATAGCCTTAAAATGAACTGGCGGAAGATTCATAACGTTTAGTATATGGAAGGACAAGGATCATGGATCCTATGACAAGACATGGAAACCTGACTTTTATTTTGGGGTACAAAAAATCATATATTGTAATGGTGTCCTATGTATACATGTTGTATAGTTGTTAGTGTACCTATATGGAAAAATATTATTTTATCTCCGGTAAGTAAAAGGAATTTCAAGTTTCCAGTATTAGGAAAGGTCTTCTGAGCAAGTTTTATGGGGTGAGGCAAATCTTGCTTTAATAGATGCCCCCCTAATGTGAGGTCAGCGAGTGGCTCATGATGGCTAAAATACATTATAATTCTAAGGGATTAATTTGGCGACCTAACCGGATGAACTAGTTGCTCATAAGAATATTGATAATCTACAATCTGAATTTGCATACACGGCTACCAATTTGAATTACATTTCAGATCCATGTGGAAATATATACTAAAATAGTTGTTCATGTCCACGAATAGGAAAAAAATAGTGGAAATACGCCATAGGCAAAATATATAGTCATGAAAAAGTCCCAAAGAAAACTAGTCTCAACATCAATCTCAATATATTTGTAAGGCTAAATCGAGTATAATATAATATTCCACGATCATTGAAGTCATATAGGTACTCGTCCATGAATGATAAAGCAAACAACTTTAGGAAAAGTCAGGGACTTTAAATTGATGACTTCAAGTCTCTACACGATCCACCAAAGGTAAAATTCTACATCATTTGAATAGAGGATCTGTTGAGGCTTGGAACATAATGTAGAGTATCTCCATTTGATTATCATTCATTGATGTATAATGTTAAAAATTGTGATACAACCCATCGATAATGAAAGTAGGTATCATGCAAGTATCATTGAAAGCACACTTGGCAATTTTGAATAAAGTTGTTGAGGTCGAAAACTTGAAGCTGATCCATCTATCAGAGGACATTGATGTATTCCCCAACTGTCGATGGCGAGAAAAACTGCCACTAATGACCGCAAGCCTCCAGTACCTGCTAGGACTATAGGCCTTGTTTCTAAAATAGACGAGTTGAAGTCGATGGTGGTGGAAGTTATGATCCTCATGAAAGGAGAGCGTTAAGGAATATTTCATCATTCATCATGAGGTACGGGCTGAAACATCTTGATGATTTGAGAACTCTCAGACGTAAGATGATGTTCACAAACTAACTAATCATGGAATCTCCTCCTCAAGATGCACAAGATGCAAGTAGTGCATGAAAGAGACCCTATGAATAACATCCAATGGGGAAATCACCGACAGCGTGAGTGTCCAATCGATAAGACTTAATGGAATCCAAGACATTGCACAAACTCCAATGTGTGAATAGATTTCTTTGCATCTAACACAAGGGAAACCCCCAGTCAACAACCAATGAGAAGATGTCAACCGCGGGGTTCAAGGTTACCTACCCATAATGTAGGACCAGGGTACATGGAAGTAGTACAAATTCATGTAACTCTAAGATGCACTGAGGGTATATCGACATAAAGTCAAGATAAGGAGAAATGGATGACACAAGCTTATAAACATCCTTTTGAACAAGAGAATGAGACATGGTTGACTCCAAAACATAGACTCTGATAATGAAATTTGTGGATGCAGAGGCATCGACCAAACTCTCCATAGGGACTAAAAGAATAACCAATCGAAGGAGAAACCGTATAATCTAGCCTCAGATTAATATATCATGCTAAAACCCAAAAAATTTGATGAAAAGTGAACTAAAAATCTTTGTTCTCTATCTCAAAAGTTGGGCTAAACGATTGCTAACCCTCGAGATAATATTCTTTTCCCACCCGTTTTTTTTTTTTTTTGGGTTTTTCATAGAAAATGAATGTTATGATACAAGAGAGTTGCTTACAAGTGTCACAAGTAAGCAACCAGTTCCAACAATGGAACATACCCATGCCCAATGCAAGGAGGTGCATGCGGGATGTGGACACTTGGGGGAATGTCTCCTCTTGGGTATAAAGTGTCAAGCTGCAAAGGATATAAAAGGGCTCCGGCCATTAGGAGCTGTACCACCAGGTAGTAAGCTTATATCGAGAAATTGGGAACCGAAAATAGGCTCAACACTTCAAGAAGGATAATGGAATGCAATCACAACATAACTCCAAAAGTGTCATTTTTCATAAATTTAGTCCCCTAGGATGAAAAAGTATAAAACAATACTCGTGAGAACTCTTCTAGCCACTAGTGAATAGAGGTTCTTTTTCAAAATTTTCACTTCCATTTGGTCCTAAAAAGGTTAAACTTACACCAAATAGATTTCTCTTTCCCACTCTATTTAACGAGTGTAAAAGAGACAAGTTCTCTCGAAAATATTTTCCCTTTTAATAGGGTCTAAAAAGCTTTAACTTAAGACTCCATGGAAGTCCCATAGGTGGTGCTAGTTAGAAATGCTTATGAGTGAGAATTACAGAGGTTCAAAACACAAAACTTCATTTTGAAACTATAAGGGACTCTCGATCTAATGGAAAATTATATGCATGTGGCAACCAAATGGCAATGTGTTGTTCTAACTAGGGTACCCATGTTTGTGCCCTACCATTCACTTCAATCCATAATTTCTAGTAGTAGAGTTAGCTGG
This sequence comes from Picea sitchensis, assembly GCA_010110895.2. Taxonomy (NCBI): domain Eukaryota; kingdom Viridiplantae; phylum Streptophyta; class Pinopsida; order Pinales; family Pinaceae; genus Picea; species Picea sitchensis. Next base: position 5,376 of record SNQJ01S0194030.1, read on the forward strand.
TTTTGAAGTCGCTAATAAATGGGTTCATAACTAGGGTATATGGATCACATTCATAGGATAATGCAAAATGCAAGAATGGGTTGATGATCTATCCTATATGTTGGTCAAAGAAAAATAATTTTCGAAGTCAAGAATCCAAGCTTATTATGATGTAGAACACAAGAATTCCAGAAACCACCAAACCAACTCCTTCCATCGGTGCACTATTAGTTGACTAGGTCAAAATATTAAGGTAAACTATGCAAAGTTGGTAAATCTTTTCTACAAATAGTAAAAATAACAAATTTTACCATACCATTTTTAACCCACATAGGTGATGTCTCGCCTCTAAGAGTAGGCCAGGAATGGACTTTCTATAGTCTATGTGTTCTTGTAGACTATATTCATGCACAAACATGGAACAAGATGGAGAAATATGGATGAAATCGATGGCTAAACATTGAATTAAGCCAAAATATTTCAGTAGAAAGTCACTTCAGCTTCATAAGCCAACGAAGAATTAGAATGAAAGGTGTTAAAGGGGGACTTAACTGACTAATTAATCACTTTAGGAGTAAAGAGCCTAGCTTAAGTGAGTTCAATGGTGACTAGGATGGGGAAAGGTATACAAGAACTTGACCTAATTCCTCATTATGCATTTACAGGATTTGATGTTGAGAGTTCCTATAGGAGGAAGAGAGCCGACCTTATTGTTTTCAGGGAGCCTCTTGAGGTCCATCACCATTGATCGGTTTTGGAGTTGAGAGACACACCTAGCCTATTAGAGATACCATACAAGTATTTCAATCATATTCTCTGTGAGTATCCATCAGAGAGTGTACCAACCAAAGGAGGGTGCAAGTTTAGTTGGAGGGTTGGAGAGCCGAATGAGACCATCCGTGACATTGCGCTTCTTCCAACCCATTTGAGATCCAAATGGGTGCTTCTATTGAGCCATCTATCATCATATCTTTGATGGTATGGAATATTGCATATTGACTCATTCAACCATTCATGGCACAACTCTTCCGTATTTATTACTTGGTGTTGCATGCAGAAGTTTCAAAGCAGATCCCACAAATCCTCGTTCCATTTCTATTGGTGGAGACGATCGCTTTGGAGCCATATAAGTATATTCTATCTGGTGGAACTTTTGGTGCATCCAGTTGATCCAGAGGGTGTGCAAAAACCTGTGGTCCAAGATCCAAGGTTTTAGAGACTCTGGACCGAGATCCACACTCATCCATTTCCTTTTAGTTCAGAGGCTGTGGTGTTTTCATTGAGAAATTGCATCTCATGGTCCATCTTTTGGACACCAAATGGTAGTGGCTACCATTTCTCTGGAATCGCATATTCTTGACGATCTATCCGTGCATGCACTGATAAACCTCCATTCTTCTGATCACATGTGTTTCTTGTTAGTTGATTGTATCTCCCCAAAGATCGACCCATGAGATCCACCCGGACGCTTATATCATATCGTGAGGGCTATTACTCTGGCATGCCTGAATCATTTTACATGATATTGAAGTGCTTGATGTTCTCCACTTTTGCATGCATCCTTTACATAAGTGTTGTTTAAACCTTTAATATGCAACATGTACATGCACAAATCCAACATGCACATGCATTGAACCCACATGCACATGTAATAACCCACATGTACATGCACAACTATTACATTCCCAAACATAAATCAAATTCATAAAACTCTCAAAGGTATCGTGATTCCAAGACATAATAGATCAAAAGAGTAAATATCTCGACTACTAATCGCTGATATTTCATATAGTATATTGGGACCAATTTTCCCAATAACATTCAAGTGTCCATTATGGAGCTATGAGGAGACATAATTGACAACCTGTCCCTGAAATCAAGTAAGTACTCTTCCTCCTTTTCATTTCTATAGTGGATTATGAATTTCCTGAAATTAGTCCATTTTTGAGTTATTTAAGGGTACCTTAGGGAATTAGGTGGCCAATGTGGCTGGGTTTACTCCTGGGTGCATGATATGGAGGCATGTATATGGAAAGGAAAGCCCTCCCATATAATCCCATGACTCTTACTTCACAAATATCCCAAAGGTAAAAGTCCACTTTTTTTTTGTTAGCTGACTCCTAAAATGGATTTTCTTTGTAGATGGTTCTTGAATGAGAAAGAGAGCATGAGGAAGTTGGTGCTATAGTGGAAAGAGATCCAGGGACCCAATTATCATTAAAAATATGTGGGATTTACAAATTTTGGGCCTCAAAGGTATGAGGGATCAAGTGAAACTGCTCCAAATGCAGGAACTTTTGGGATCTGATATCTATTTCCTTACATGATTGTCTCATTGGGTTGAGGTGGTGAATCTCAAATCCTGGGGAGTTGGGAGGGGCATGAACATAGAGGACTACATCACCACTCACTATGTTGTAGGAACATAAAAGGTAGGGAGCCAACTCCCCCATTAGGGCGATCTACATTCTGAGTTTTAATATCATCACTCTTGTACTTACATGGATCATAGGGTCAGCCTGCTGCAATGGCTACTGGAAGGTCACTTATGTTCTACTGTTTAGTGAGTTCTATGAATGGAATAATTCTATGATTGGTGCACCTCACCATCGCTAACATGAAGAGCTGGCTCATTACTACAAACATGATATAGAAGAGGAACCTAGGCTTGCATTCCATCGCATAGTTTTTCTCTGACGTGTTCCAAGGTTGTTGTAGAGCTCTAGGATTGTTCCACATAGATTCAAGGGATCCTAAACTATGTCATGGTGGACCGAGGCTGATGAGGGGCATTTGGGAGGTGGTGGGTGCCAACCCCCTCAGTGATGATGAGTTATTCCTATGGTGGCATCACAGTGATATCCTGATTGACTACCTGGCGTAGGGATCGCATTTCTGGGAGGAGATGTAGACATTGCTACCAGTCTTGGCCTCACGCATTTATAGGTATGAATTTTAATATTTCATTTTTTTAAAATTTTTAAAGAGTGACGCAAAACATTTTGGATGATTTCCAAGTATCTAACAAAATTCTTGTTACATAGGATGTGGGAAGTTCGGGATATCTGCATGGACTTCTACAACAATGGTGGAGTGAAACTAGGGAGATGAGCATGTAGGAGGAGATGTGGAGAGAGTGATTCAAATGTGCAGGGTAACCTATCTCATTTGGGTTCATAGGATCCAAATGTCATCCTAAAAGCTCTAATTGTAGGAATCGTTGGAGTAGAGTATGGTCTCGCACATGGTAACTGTCGTGCAACTGACATACTTCTAGCTGGGAGTCGAGACAAACCTCTAAATACCTAAACACCATGTGAAATGGCATCGCGATAAGAGCTCTATAACAATGCTATACTGTGACACATTATTCGCTGATGGCCCTAGACAAATGCCAATTAAGATACCACTTCTAACTTCAGAGTAAATGAATTCAAGCGACAAGGTTTTCAAGTTATGTGTATTACTTTAATTGCGACTGCCATTTTAATCCTAGGTAAATTGATGACTCCATTGACATCTTCCAACTAAAAGGGAAAACTCGATAAGTAAAGCCAGATGACACGGAAGGAAAAGATATATATATATTAATTATTAAGATATATATATATATATATATATATATATATATATATATATATATATATATATATATATATATATATATATATATATATATATATATATATATATATATATATATATATATATACAAAGAGTTACACCTAACTCTTTAGGGCTCAAGCATAATATATTTTCAAGTAGAGCCCATTTTTGGGCTCAACAATAATATTCTCTTCATAATATTCCAATTCATAGGCTCCTTTTTCTAAGACACGGCGCATGATATAAGGACCGTTCCACATTGGGTCGAACTTGCCTGCCCCCAGTGGTTCTTTGGCTTGGTCATACAAGATGACCAAGTCACCCTCAACGTACTACCGAGGACAGACAAACTTATCATATTGGACCTTGACACATCATTTATTTTCTTTGATAGTCATAGAGACATCTCAACGCTACTCATCCAGGCTCTCTAGGTGTACAAGGTGTTCTTCAAGATCGAAAGTGTCAGGTAGGAGCTTAACTACCAGTCAAAGGGAAGGGATTTCACATTCATTAGGAAGGATCGACTCCACATCGTGTACTAACTGAAAAGGAGAAAAACTGGTGGAATTCTTAACTGAGGTTCAATATGCTCAAAGTGTTGGGTAAAGCATTAGATGCCAGTCATATTTTCTATAGCTAGCAGTTTTCTTCAAAATGGTATTGAGAGACTTGATCACAACCTCTACTTGTCCATTTTCCTAGGGATAGTAAGGGGAAGAATGACCATGTTTAAACCCCATTTTTTATGCTAACTCTTTCGTCATTTCGTTTTGAAAGTGACTTCCATGATCAGTGACAATCTCCCTCGGGATTTAGAATCGGGCTATAATTTGATTGAACATGAAAAATGTTGTAGTCTTACCATCAGATTCAATCATAGGCATAGCCTCTTCCCATTTAGTAAAGTAGTCTATGACCACGATAATATGTTGATGACCCCCAGTCGAAGTTGGGTTGTAGCCCACAAAATCCACTCCCCACTTGGTGAAGGGGCCGACGGTGATGACTGGGTGAAGAGGGGTTGGATGCAAGCTAATTTTCCAAGTGAACACCTGTAAAGGGTGACACTTCTTGACCGCTTCGACACAATATTTAAAAATGGACGGCTAAAAATAACCGACTCGCAATATTTTTTGAGTTGTCGCAAGCCTAGATATATGACCACCACAAGCCCCACTGTGGAAATCATTAAGAATTGACTCAGCCTCTTCATGAGTCAAGCAACGACACACAATATTATCTATGCTTCGGCGATACAAATTTTTATCGATGATAATGTATTTGTTAGCTTGATACTGTATACACCGCCTCTCGATAGACGCTGAGAGAACTTCAAGGTTTGAAGATATATAAAAATTTCTCCATACCAGGGGTCCGAAGATGAGATAAGGAAAATGTGTTCATCCGTGAATGAATTGAAATGAATGACATCCTCATCTAATTGAGGGAAGTTCGATATTAACTCGTAAAAAACTAGCGATTTATTGGATTTCGTCAAAGCAAAATCGAGGTCAAACTCTTGCAAAATGGCAATCCATTTATTGTATTTTTCCCCTATGATACGCCTATTAAGGATGTATTGAAATGGATTGACATCAGTAACTATGGTATTTTTTCAAAGAAATATATAGTGTCACAATATTTGAACTGCGTGTATGACAACCAAAGCTAGCTTCTCAACATGAGAGTACTTGAGTTCAGGGCCGATTAAGTTTCAACTAAGGTAGTAGACGACATGCTCATGGAGCTCATCATCCTCCTGAACTAAAACCATACCAACCATCCCTTCAGACATGGAGATACAAAGCAAGTAATCTCTGCTATAGTCTGGAGGTTCTAGCAGAGGCGTCGATACCAAGGATTTTCTAAGAGCGTCGAAGGATTCCTGGGCTCGCTCATCCCATATAAATGGAGTTTCCTTCTTTAAAAGACACATGAAACCCTATTAATATTGACATAGTTTAATATAAAACGATGTAAGAAGTTATCTTTCCCCTGTAAACATTGAAGGTGACAAATGTTGCGCTGGGGAGGCAATCGAAGTATTACCTCAACCTTCAAAGGATCCACCATGATCCCAGTCTCATAAACTAAGAATCCTAAAAGATGACCTGACCTTACTCAAAATATGCACTTATGAGGGTTTAAACGGATGCGATAATAGTGGCATATCTCAAAAACTAGTCGAAGGTGGGTAGAGTGATACACTCTCTTGCGAGAGTGAGCAACGAGATCATCAAGGTAAGCTTCGACTATATGCTTGAGATTGTGAAAAGTAAAGGTCATGGCTTGTTGGAAGGTTGCTCCAGAATTTTTAAGGCAGAAAGACATTTTTCGTTATGCGAAAGTACCCCAAGGACAAATAAATGTCGTCTCATGTTGATCCTCGGGTTTGATCTGAATTTGGTTGTATCCTTAAAATATGTCCATAAAAGAAAAACCTTGCTTCCCACACACTCATCGAGAATCTGATCAATGAAATGTGTCGGGAAGTTGTCTTTAGGACATGCCTTATTAAGGTATCAAAAATCCATACACACACAGATGATTCCTTGTTTTTTATTCACAGGAACAGGATTGGATAACCATTCAGTCAAGGGAACCAGGTAGATAAAACCAACATTAAGCAGTTTCTCCACCTCTTCCTTAATAGCAGGGTCCTTCCTAGGATTAACAACTCTAATTCGTTATTGAACAGGTTTAGCATCCAGGTAGTTTTTTATCTCATGTTTGACAATGCGAGGGTCGATTCCCAAAATCTCTTCATATGACCAAGCGAATATATCACAAAATTATTTGAAGAGATCGGTGTAGATATGAATTTGTTTAGGTGAACAATCCGCACCGATATATACATTTTCAAATTTACCAGGAATGCGAGAGATGTCAATCATGATGGTAGGAGAAATAATCACCATGTTTTATTCGACATAAATGTCATGCATATCTAGTGGAACTATGACGTGACTGACCATATCGCTCACAGTAGATCTAAAATCATCCCGTTCAATCCTAACAAGATTTGGGAGGAAGTAAGAGCGATGATGCATGTCATCCCATGGCCTGTCGGGACCATTCATGGACTCTATGATGTCTTCATCCAAAGGTAAAGTGTCATTGAGGAAATCATGTGAGAAATATGATGAAGTGGCCCATACGAGATTGAGAACAGGATGCTCCTCATCCGTCTGTGAGGCGACAGGATCTGGGTCAGCAGTAGAGTCAAGAACAACCTGATACACTATGTCTGCCACAAACAGTGGCATTTCCATCCTAGTGTGTGACTGGCCTTCAAAAGACATGGTCGGGGAAGGTAGGGTCCAAGGATCGTTGAAATACAAAGTACGAAAAGGAATGGACCTCGTAGACGAAGAAGACCTACTGGACATGGCATAAATGTGGTGAATTGGTGCCATGAAATCAAAGGTACCCATCAGGGGGGAATACATTTCGACACCAATATCCTCAATTTTCGGTTGGGAGTTATTGTTCACTGGGATCAATGGTCCAACTGATGCATTGAGACTAGCATGCACAAAGGATAATTGATCGATCGTCACAATTTTCCCCTCATGAGGAAAACATAAAGTACAGAAAACAGACGATACAACTGCAGTCATAACATAAGTCCAATTATGCCCTAGCAATAAGTTATAGTCAAGGGGAAAATCAACCTCCTCGACATCCACCTCCACTGTCTTTCCACCTAACTGGACCAGAAAGGTAGGAAGAATACCATCGGGATGGAAAGAACGACCATCAAATTTAGTCAACATGGTCATATATTGATAGAGGGTTGGAGAGCCAATGGATTTCCAACAGGTTATGGGCATAACACATGTTGCAACACCCTCATCAATAAAAATACCTTTTATGGTATACTTTGAGTAATCCACATGGATTTGGAAGGCCACGTGGTAAGGAAAGTGAGGTTGAACATATGTAACTTCAAACTTGATAACCTTAGAGCCACACATGTCTAGATATTATAACGCAGATAATAAGGCATTCCTCTGTGAAGGACATGTTTGGAGTACCTCCAAAGCCAACATCGCACAAGGGGTTTGACCTAGATCCTCGACAATAGAGTAGTTCTGGGTAGCTCTAGCATTAGGATTGTGGGTAGAGCATTTAGTACTCCTTTCGGAATATGAGGCATAGGCTATGGATTTTCGATCTTCAAAGGAATTTTTGGAGGAGGGGAGACTCTAGACCTGGAACAAACTGTGAAGAATTGTAATTGTGAAACCGAGTGGCTACATTAATCTGATACTTAACCATATTTAAGCATAGACAGTCACCTTCATGCACCAGAGGGTTTTGATTCCCACTTTTTTCATTTCTGAAATTAGAGGAGCTCGAGGCCATGTGCCAATTATGCAGAAAAGGATAAGTCAGCACAATGGATGGTTGAGATAAATTCCTTGCAACTTCCTCAAGTTTGGGGCACAAGTGGGTAAGGTGATCATCGGTACAAATCTTGCAAGGAAACTTCACCTTCCGCTCTCTTTCTTTTCCTCGCCAACATTAACCTTCAATCTATCATTATTAGCATTGTCCTTGGTTTTATTATCATTCCTCCCACCCTTATGATTACCTCATCCTTTCCTTCTATTCCCTCCTTGTTGTTGGTTACCATTTGGGTTGGTCGACGACTGTACATAATGAACATCTTCCGACTGAGTGGAAGCAGAGGACACAGAAGAAGTATGTCATCCTACATAATGGATTGGAGACAACTCTTTCAACTGGTTTGTCACTATGTCTGCAGCCTTAGTATTTGCAGATCCAATAATGGCATCGTCATGAGGCCCGAGATTTTTTCTCGGGTCATAATTTGACCTTGGTGCATCGGGAACAATTTCATATAACATCCCATACTGAGCATATATGAGATATAATGACTGGGATTTAAAAATTTCTTTATCCTCAGATGTTACTCCAGATGTAGAAACATGCTTCGAAATGTAAGGCAATAAAGACTTAAGAAACCATTCCAACAGGAAATCTCAAGGAATGTAGGCCTTGATCAACCTCTTTTGTCTACACCACTCTTGGGTATGGTCCGAGATGTGGGTGTATTTATCCTGACGGAGGGCCGACATGAGTTCTATGCCGAAATCATAATGAATCGACAACTGGAAGTGGTTGAGGAAGACTAAAACCATCTGGTTAAAGTTACTGTATGTCCCCCCTGGTAACTCGATGTACCATTTCATAGCAACCCCGTGAGGGTGCATTGAAATAGTCTCAAACGAATAGAATAATTGTTAAGATAATTTGAAGAGAACCACAGATGAAAAGTAGCGACGTGATCACCAATATCCTCACCATTATTGCCTTCAAATTTCAGAATATCTGAAGGAATCTTGGTGGGGATGGGAGGAAATGACGGATCGTGACGCACTAGGTCATTCATTAATCTTGATAAGTCTGGAAAAATAAGCATGGCCATAAAAGGGAGCCATGGTTACGTCATTTGATCCCATGCTCTTGGAAAAGGTTGTTGATGGGGAATCACAACCCACCCATGGTTTTGGTATGCACCATGGCCCTATCCAGGATTATAAAACCCCCCTCCAAACTGATTCATAAGGGGTTGGTTAGGAACCATTCCAGTAGGAATGCTATAATGAGGGTTATAAATGTTTCCCCTAGCTGGAGTAACTCTAGGTTAGGGGTTTCCCAAAGTATGAAACTGACGTCCCCTAGGTGGAAATATAGAGGATAGAAGTCGATTCATCATGCCAAATGTGTTGGTTGGAATCGATGTGGAGGAGGTAGGTGTAAAGGACAAAACACAGGCAATAGTTTGTCCACTTAGTTGATTACTCCATCCAGGAGAATTAAGAGTAGGATTAGACCCAGGGTGAAAAGGAGGTTGGATTCCAAAAATGGGATTCTTTTGGGTAATGTGAGCTTCACCAAATGAGAGTGGAATATGTGGAGGAGCCATGCCCCAAAGTATGATACTAGGATTTGTATTCGTCACTGGAATGGATGATGAGAATTGCGATGTCAGATTCGACATGCCATAAGAAAAGGAATAGAGGCCACAAGAATGGACTGAGTATTGTACCTAGGTGTACCAAAAATACATGCAAAAGGGTTCGTCACTATTGATTGAGTAGAAACCATAGGCTAGATAGGAGTGATGACTGGAACCTCTGGCACTACAACCATAGAGGTTGAAGGAGTCGAAGGAAATACATTAAATACCGTAGCTATGGGAGTCAAAGGAATCCTAGTAACTTTCTAGCCTGACTCATTACTCATCCTTGTATGATCACAAGTCTGGTAGGTGGAGCTGTGTGTACCATGTTTGATAACTTTACACCTTTTAGAGGGAAAAGAATCAATATGCGGTGGTAACTTCAAAAAACAATAAGATCTGCAAGGAAGCGGGTTTGGCTCCATAATGAATCAAGACTCGATATATAAAAACAAATCCTAAGGCCAACTAACAATCAAAGAGCACACCAAAATAAACAAAAGGCCAAATGCACATAATAAATATAAAATGGTTGAAAAGGGGCCTCCCTCACTAGAGTAGGTATGTCCCTCCCAAGAGGGGCCGAAGACTCCCTTCAAAAGATCAAAGGTATCATAATACGTTATAAGGGCCCTCGCGGGATTAACAACATAGTTTGTCAGATCCCCCTGGAGAGGTAATCCTCCATAAATCTTGTGTGTTTTCTGACCCTTATCTGACTCAGGGTACCTACAGAATAACCCATGCAAGTAACCTATGTGGCTACCTATTTCAAGCAACTAAAGCCACCATGATATAACTAATGTGTAGGAGAATAGTCGTAAGTTAGGTCCACCATATGGGCGTGATAACAAAGCCCAAAATCTTGAAAGCACCACCTCTCATAGAGGTAAAGGTACTATCAATACCCCCATATACGAATAGATCCCCAGAAATATCTCTGATGCTATGGAGGTATTAGAGGGCTATCTTTGTAACCAACTTTGCATGACCTCATGCTTAACTCTAGTGTGAGTAGAGCCTTTTGATGTCACTAATTATACAAGGGATTTCACCACTCCTTTAGTCAAACACATATGTTGAGTTTAATATCCTTGGAGAATTTTCCTCACAAAATCTTTTTCCAAGGCACTAAATCCTATGCTTTATTGTTTACTCTGAAAAATAAAATCATTTCTAATCAATTTTAAATTTATCAGCATTACTTTTGATGGATTTTTTTACTCAAAAGATGTGGTCATGAAATTGATGATATTGTGACACGACATATAAAAGAAATGAATATGAATATAATGCAAAGTCCTAACTTCAATTCTTAAAAAAAAATGATAAGCTTTTCACAATGCAACTTTCAATTCATCTCTGTAATTTCTATAAGATGCAATATTTCCATGTGTATCAAGATCAATATTAAAAAACCCAAAGATCAAATGCCAAAATGTAAAATGTATATTTTTGTATTTTCAATATAAAGAATGAAAATGCAAGGACTGAATAACAACTTGATATATAGACCCTAGTATAAGGAAAAAGAGACAAACCAAGAAGGATACCAAGAAGAAAACACTCAGCCCAATATGCAAGGACAACCAATGAAAAAGATGACAAGAAAGAAGAACCGCCCAAAAATTAAACCAAATAAAATTTTCCTATCACTCTATAGGCACTCAATAGTTATGAAAGAGACCCAAGAAGACTCAACAACTATCAAAACTCCCCCAACAAACACCAAACTCAACAATCAAGAAAAACCGATTGGTGTATGTGACTGTTTAAGAAAAAACCACTTATGTATGCGCCCTATAGAATGACAGATCACGTATGTATGTGTTTGTCAAAGGAACAACCATGTATATGTATTAAAAACTGTCAGGTTAAGGAAAAGGCCAAGAAACTCAGATTCAAAATGAAAATAGGTTGTCAATCAATCAAAAGACAAGGAAACTTAAGCTAACCGAGAGAAATCAAAGGAGAAAAACACTCCAAACCATGAATATAGAAGATTCATCCCCAGTATGGTCACCACTTCTGTTATGAGGAAAATCACTCTATGGCAAGGGGTAAACCACAATAGACAGAAATGACTGCAGAAATTGACTCTAGTCCCAATTATGCTATGTAAATGTAAATTCTACCAAAACAAGATAAAGAGCCTACCTCATCCAGACGTTCGATGAAAACCACCGCTGGTCATGTGACCCAAATATTTATACTTGCAACTTGTGGTCAACAAATGTTGGATTACTGAGAGGGGGGGTGAATCAGTAATAGAGAAATCTAATCCTTTTTAACCATATAATGGAATTGTTATATTAATGTTGTTGATTAAGGTTGGTTGTCATTGATGTCAACCCTTGAAGAAAGACCTGTAGCACAAAGGTTTGGGTAATGGAACCAATATTTTGTGATGTAAATATGACTCATTATTGTTTTTTCATTCTTGATAAGAAGTAAATATGGATGAACTCCAAAGTGGTCCCCTTATGGTGAAAGCCCTCACAGGAAGACGCTTGGTGGAGTGAGAGAACCCATGCTTAATTGTGGAATAATGAGATGAAGGAAAGTGAATTTGTCAGGGAAAATATCCTATATGGATAGTGCTTGTCATTTAATTTTTGGTGGTATGTGGAACGACACATAATTCCTCACGGTTAGAGAGTTATGCCCGTGAGAAGTTGGAGACCCCAGGTTTGGGTAATGGACCCAAGTTTGTTTGATGGGTAACGGTATGAGT
>SNQJ01S0194031.1:2117-17689 GCA_010110895.2 Picea sitchensis
GTAGCTGAGAAGAGGAGAATTCACCATGCTGCCGAGAAGAGATAGACAATCACCTGATCCAGAGGATAGGGAAATGCCACGACGAAGAGGCAGGCAGATGGCAGATCCAACCATAGAGAGACAAATGTGTGATCTTCGAGCTAGACTCGAAGACATGGAGATAGTGCAAAGATGCACAGATAGTGCGAGGGATCTGAGTGATTCTGAAAGTGAAGTCGAGGCTGAACGTGAGGAGGAAGTTGCAGCTGAAGATGCATCAAACGAGCGTTTGATCAGGGCTATTGCCAGGATGGGTGCAAGGGAAAAGATGGACATTCCAATTTACGAGGGAAACTTGGATGCAGAGGAGCTTCTAGACTGGATTAGAGCTCTAGACACATACTTCGACTATGAAGATGTTGAAGAATACAAGAAGGTCAAGCATGTTGTCACGAGATTAAAAGGACATACAACATTGTGGTGGGATGAACTACAAGCTGACAGATGCTGGAAGGGCAAGCAAAAGATCAAGAGCTGGGATAGGATGATCGCGAAGATGAAGGCGAAATTCATCCCCAGGGACTATCAAATTACTCTGTTCAAGAGGATGCAGAACCTGAGACAGAAGCTGATGACAGTGAAAGAATACACCGAGGAATTCTATAAACTGAACATCAGAGCAGGTCATCGGGAGAGCGATGATGAAAAAGTAGCCAGATATATGAATGGCCTGAGATATGATATCCAGGATGAGATGAGCATGGTAACCATCTGAACGGTGGAATATGCTTATCAGATGGCTCTGAAAGCAGAAGAAAAGTTGAGCCGAAAGAAAAGTTAGAGGGGCTGAGGCAGAAGCCAGCCCAGAGGCAAGTCAGTTGCCCAGGATACAAAACCAGAAGCCCAAACAAGACTGGAAGAAACCTCCGACTTGCACAGAGAAAGGTGGAACCTCACAAAGAGGGCCATATGTTGAACAGAGAGGACAACATAATGAGCAGAGAGGATATTATGCTGACAACAACACTTTTCCTCGTACTAGAGGTAGAGAAAGAGGAAGAGGTGGAGTAATCACATGCTTCACATGCGGGAAAAATGGACACAAGTCTTACAAGTGTCCAAAGAAACAGAAGGACATTGGAGAAGCTCACATTGCCGAGGCACAGAGGCGGGATGTTGAGGCCGAAGACGCAGAAGGAGGAAGATCACTCATGATGCAAAACGTTCTTTTGACACCCGAGAAGGAGGTGGAAAGTTCATTCCAAAGGACCAGACTTTTCAGGACTTCTTGCAAGACCAAGGATAGGGTATGCAAGGTCATAGTGGACATTGGTAGCATGGACAATCTCATTTCTATGGAGATGGTAGAGAAGCTAGAGCTGGAGACGACTGATCATCCAAGCCCATACAGAGTTTTGTGGCTACAGAAAGGACACCAGGTAACTGTCACAAAACAATGTTTAGTTGAATTCAATATAGGAGGATATAATGATAAGATATTATGTGATGTCATTCCTATGGATGTTTGTCATCTATTGTTGGGTAGACCATGGCAATATGACATAAATGTGATTCATGATGGGCGAATGAACACATACACCCTGGAGAAGAATGGGAGAACACACATGTTGCTTCCAATTAAGGATAAGGAGGTGAAGTCGGAAGTAAGAAACACTGTAATTCTCATGAGTGGGAAGGAACTTCTTATAGAAGTTAAGAAGGAGGAGGATCCACAATTCTTTGTGGTCAGTAAATCGAAGATTGTTATGACTAGCACAAGAGTGGAGGATTTACCAGAGGAAATTCAGGAACTATTGGAAGAGTTTATTGATATAGTAGTGGACGAATTACCTCATTCGTTGCCACCGATAAGGAGTGTGAGTCATCATATTGATCTCATACTAGGAGCCAGTTTTCCAAATAAATCCCCATATAGATTGACGCCGCAAGAGAATGAGGAAGTTAAGAGGCAAGTCCAGGAGTTATTGGACAAAGGTTTGGTTAGGGAAAGCTTGAGTCCATGTGTTTTTCCAATAGTACTCAGTCCAAAGAAAGACGGAGGCTGGAGGATGTGTACTGACTCGAGGGCGATTAATAAGATAACCATCAGGTACAGATTTCCATTTCCGAGGATTGATGATCTGATGGATTTCTTGAGTGGAGAAAAATATTTTTCAAAGATTGATTTGAAAAGTGGATATCACCATATTCGCATGAGAGAAGGCAATGAATGGAAGACAGCATTTAAAACAAATGAAGGGTTGTATGAATGGCTTGTTATGCTGTTTGGATTAACAAATGCGCCAAGTACCTTCATGAGGTTGATGAACGAAGTCCTGAGGGAGTTCATCGGGAAGTTTGTCATTGTGTATTTGGATGACATACTGGTTTACAATAAGACAATGGAAGAGCACTTGAAGCATTTGGCTACAGTGATGCAGAGACTACAGCAGGAGAAGTTGTTGATTAACATGAAGAAGTCCTCATTCATGAATACAGAGCTCATTTACTTGGGGTTTGTTATTTCTGCAAATGAGTTGAGGATGGATCTAGATAAGGTGGAAGTGATTAAGAATTGGCCATCACCGAAGAATATCTTTGAGGTGAGAAGTTTTCACGGACTGGCTAGTTTCTACCGAAAATTCATCAGAAATTTCAGTGGAATTAGTGCAGCAATGATGGATACAGTGAATAAGCGGCATAAGTCTTTTCACTAGACAACAAAGGCTGAGAAAAGTTTTAATCTGTTGAAGAGGAAGATTACGGAACAACCAGTTTTGGTGTTGCCAGATTTCCAAAATACATTTCAGGTGAAATGCGATGCAAGTGGGTTTGCAATCGGGGCAGTCTTAAGTCAAGAAGACAGGCCAATAGCATACTTTAGCGAGAAGCTGAATGAGGAGAAATTGAAGTACTCCACATATGATAAGGAGTTATATGCTATCATATAGGCATTGAAGAAATGGAGGCATTACTTGATCCCAAAATAATTTGTTTTGTACAGTGACAATCATGCACTACAGTTTGTGACTCAACAGGAGAAGTTGAATCAGAAACATGTAAAATGGGTTGAGTATATGCAAAATTTCACATTTGTGATTAAACATATTTTTGGTACTGCTAACAAAGTTGTTGATGCTTTGAGCAGGAAGTGTTTGCTGTTGCAGGAGTTCTGAGTCAAGACGTTAGGTTTTGATGATCTCAGGGACATGTACGCAGATGATCAGGATTTTAAAGAAGTGTATGAAGCAGCTGAGAATCTAGTTCTCAGAAACAGAAGCCAATGGGCCAAATACATGATCTAGGAAGGATTGTTGTTTAAGAGCAATCAACTGTGTATTCTGAAATGCTCCATGAGGGAGAACTTGCTGAAGGAGAAACACAGTGGAGGATTGGCAGGATATTTTGGTCATGACAAGACATTCGCGAAGTTGAACGAGTCATATTTTTGGCCGGGAATGCGAGCATACGTCAAGAGATTTGTAGACATATGCAGAATTTGCCAGCATTCGAAGGGAAGGAAGTAGAATGCAGGTTTTTATCAGCCATTTCCCATACCAGAGAGACCATGGGATGCGATTAGCATGGAGTTTGTATTGGGGTTGCCAAGGACACAAAGAGGTTTTGATTCAATCTTTGTGGTGGTGGATAGATTTTCCAAAATGGCACACTTCATTCCATGTCAGAAGACCAATGACACAACTCACATTGTGAACCTATTCTTCAAAGAGGTCATTCGACTTCATGGGTTGCCAAGAAGCATTATTTCGGACAGAGATACGAAGTTCATAGGGAATTTATGGAGAACCTTATGGAAGAAGCTGGGAACTAACTTGTTGTTTAGTTCGGCTTATCATCCTCAGACGGATGGACAGACAGAAGTGGTGAAAAAAAGTCTGGGAGATTTGCTGAGAAGCTTGGTGACATAGCACCACAGCAGTTGGGACAATATATTTCCGCAGGCAGAGTTTGCGTATAATGACTCAGTGAATAGAAGTACAGAGAAAATTCCATTTCAGGTTGTCTATGGGATGCAGCCGAGAGGAATTTCTGAACTAAGTGATTCAGAACAGACCGCTACTAGGAGCGCTAGTTCAGAGGAATTCGCAGAAGCGATGAAAGAACTTCAAAGCCAGGTGAAGGAGCGACTGTTGAAATCAAGCCAAGAATATAAACGCAGAGCAGATCAACATAAGAGACAACTTCAGTTTGAAGTTGGTGATCTGGTTCTGGCACATTTGAGAAAGGAAAGGTTCCCGAGAGGAATGTATAATAACCTGAAGATGAAGAAAACCGGGCCATGCAAGGTCTTGAAGAAATTTGGGGACAATGCTTATGAGATTGAATTACCCGATGGGATCGAAATATCTCTGATATTCAATGTCTCAGATTTGTACCCATATAGAGCTGAAGAAACAGGGACTGGAGGTGAGAAGCCAGTGATCCAGTGAACGAAGCAGATGCCATTTGCAGATAAGCCGTAGATGGAGTGCATACTGGATAAGAGAGTGAGCAAAAGGACCAGGCGAAAGCAATACTTCGAGTATCTGGTCAAGTGGAAGAATCATCCAGTTGAAGATGTCAGATGGGAGAGAAAAGCGGAGATTCAAAAACATGGACAGACCGTGCGGGAGCTCATGGATAGGAGCCCATGAAAAGTTTCAAGCGAGGGAGTATGATGCAGGAGCATCGCCAACACATCAATCGAGCCAGCACGGAAGCGGAAGATAGCTGGACAAGCCAGCACAAATTTTGAAGAATCACCTTGGAAGTTGTTGCGCAGATCTTAAATGAGCCATTAATATGAAGCACACTTGTATATTGTAATGGACCTTGAGTGGATTTCTCTCGTCCTTAGTAGGTAGAAGGCATTTATGAAAGTTAATGTAAGTAGGTAGAATTGAATGTGTAGATTAGACGGTTGTAGAGCGTAAGAGGGAAATGGGATATAGACACCCTCATTGTGTATTGTATCATTAGTTAGAAGCATTAGAGGAAGAGCATGTAGAATGTTGTGTAAGAACACCCATGTACAAATATTTGAATTAATAGAAGAGTTTGATTCAAATTCATGGCTTTTGTGTTGTTCTCTGTATTGATGTTGATATGCTCATGAATGTTTGCTTCTAGTTATACATTTTCTTTTATATGCTGTGTATATGATTTCATGTTTGACTTGAAGTCTGAAAGAGTGATGGAATGAGTTTCCATTGTTTCTCTATTTGAGTCAGAGAATTCTTGCAAGGAGTGCAGTTGAAGTGTCTGCAAGGAGTGCGTTGACAGAAGGGTTCAGATAGGGTTGCTTTTGTTCTCATCCATCCCAAAAGGTGCAGTTGGGCACAGGAGTCGTGCAAGGAGTGCGCAGGCCGAGTGAAGTTCAGGGGTGCGAACCTGAGCAAGAATTGAAGGACTGTTGTCGTAGGTGTGTGCAGAGTCGAGTGACTTCAACACTTAGACGTGGTTGAAGGTTGCCACAAGGAGTGCGTGCAAGAGTTTCCTGAAGGACTTGAACGCCGTGGGAAAGCTCAAGAGGGATAGGCCTTCAAATTTGTTGAAGGATAGCACAGAGAAGTTGTGCCTTGAAGGTTGGCAAGAAACATCGCAAGTTTGCACACAGGTGGACGAGTTCTGCGGAGGAATACATAGTCATTTCGCAGATTTCATCAGGAGGAACGGACGGTCGGTATTCGCCGAGGAGGATTCACGACATCTCGTGAGTTGTTAGATCTCGAGAAGGTGCAGGGGAGATACTGCATGTATTCTCGAGAGGTTTAAATCTCAGGAGGGGTAGATCCATTGATCCGATCCACAAGGGACATTGGATTCACACATGGTTTCGTATATCGGGGTTTCGTAGGTTGAACTCCGTAAACATCGCAACGGGAATCGCGATATTGCGATACGCGATATCCCGACGGTTACAAGAATAGTGTGGGACCACCGCAGAGTCGGTAGGTGGATAGGTGGCATGTCTCATCGGGAATTCGCAGCGAAAAGTCCCAAACAATTGTATTAGGATTCGCGATACCACGAACTCTGAAATCCCGACGGAGGTGACGGGCGTTGAAAAGTCAACCCGCGAGCACATCGGAGGTTCAACGTATCGGGGTTCGGGAGTCGGAGAGACAAGACGTTCGATATCGCGAGTGTCGAAATCGCAATAGGAGAAGTTCTGACAGGGTAAAGGAAAGGGTCAGCGTTGACTTATATCGGGTTTCGGGGATTCGTGGAACCAACGCTCGACCATTGGATTCACAGAGTTGCGAAGTCTGATCTCCTGATTTGCAAAGAAGGGGGGAATCCCACGAGGATTGTTGTGGATGCAGATTTCCCAATAGGGAAGTCGAGGAACGTTAAATTTATTCGGGCTATGGTAAAAGGAAGATCCTGTGAGCGGGCGTGCAAGCGAGCATGTGCCTGCACCAGTATACCTCTGATGAATTAGCATAGGAAGAGGATGCAACATATTATAATGACATGCTCCAATCAACCAATATAGAGGATCCCACAACTTTCACTGTGTATGATTCTTATGACATGGGAGGTCTAAGTGAGATAAAACTTACGCCTGGATTCAAAACCATATATCAGTTAAGATGTTGATTATGATGAGGATGTGATTGTACCTCGACAAGGGTTGGAGGACCAATTATTGGTCAAGGAAGAGTAGATTGTACAGGCATTGAAAGGGGCATATGGTACTCATAAATTTATTGAAGATCTTATCTGGAAAGATCAGATGGAGGAGAGACAAAAATGAGTTGCATATGAGATCAATAGTGCTCAATTACACATCATCAAAGAATCACTAGAGCAGATGAAATATGATTAGTTGCAGTTTTTCATGGATAAGGACCTTTCTCTTAAGTTCAATGAAGACAAGGAAAGGGAGATTGAGGAGATTTGTTACCAGCTTAGTGTGGAACACTCTTTATCGTTGACAGTAGCAAAGACTCCATAATCTTTGGAAGTAGAAACATAGGAGGGAATGGGTGGAAATAATGATATGAGGGATGAGACTCTTGTGACGATCCAAAATGAGGAGAATTCAAAGTTGCAGGCACTAGAAGAGAGGTTTGACACAAAGGATTTTGAATGTGCGTATGAAAGGGATCATGGGTCGTTTCTTTTGTCCCAATTCTTAGCTACAGAGGAGGTAGTTGACCAAATTCCTTATGGACCATCCAACAAGGAATTATATGCACTAGTTGATTGGAGAATCAAGTATAGGATAGTTGTGGATACATCACTCTAGGATACATAATCAATTGATATTAGTGGAGTGATTGATATAGTAGCACATATGGGATATAGGGTGGTACATGATGATAAAGTGGTGTGCAATGGTATACAACAATATACAATTGTGTACGGTGGTGCATAGTGGGGTTTTGGGATGTTTTCCTAGGGGATACCTCTAGACAATACCTTCAAATATATCATTGAGTTTAGATCACCCAAGATAAATGAATGGATGGAAGAGATTCACGGAGAAGAATATTCCTCAGAGATGGATCTTTGATTAGGATATCACCAGAGTAGGGACAAAGAGAAGGATACACGTAGGGTTTCTCTCAGATGATACCTTGAGTTATTGGTCATACCACTGGGGTTGGCCAACACAATTGACACTTTCCAGTCTTCCAGGACATGGAAATAACATCTTGTGATATCCTCTTATGCCAGAAGTATATGGAGGGTTCACCTGAGTGATTTGGGTGATATAAGCAGGATTATAGCCATGTCATAGTTCTTTTGCTTGGGATATGTGGATAGATAACATGAGGAGATCATGATTGTATTGGGTTAATTCACAAATATTTCAACTGATAGAGTGGTAGATGGAATTATCCATTACAGAGGTCACACACTTGTAGCCTATGAGACCCCACTTAGGGAGATGATTATGAGGGATATATGTGATCCACCTTCGACAAGGAATTTCCAATACTTGTATGTGTATGAGACACTGCAAGTGATAGGGATACCTTCCAGAGAGGTGTTTAGACTCCATAGGTTACATGAGTATAGTGAAGTTGATCAAGATACAAATTTTCAAGTGCAGTTTGACAGGAGCCAAACATACAAGTAGGCACATAGTTGATTCCTAGTACTTTGTTTCCACCAAATGATGGCATACCATGGACTTGGGTCATTTTGACTCTTATGATTACCAATATGGAACAATAGCATCTAGTAGGTATTGGGAGTGGTGGAGTTCCAATTTGGTGGTGGGATCCAAGAATTCATCTGAGTGATAGATTGATTGAGATGATTATGAGTGACAGAGTTGTGATGGTGATTGGTTTGCTTTATTTTGGGGACATTAGGAGAGGGGAGGTCGTGAATTTCTCTCTATATAAGTAAAGACTCGAGATCGATTGTGGATTTATAGACTTAGAATTCATTGAGACACTTTCACAGGGGAGGATTCATGATAGTGGTTTCAGTCCCTTCAGGAAGTTCAGTTTGAGGTTCCAAGAGAGGATGATGTCAATTGAGCACGTTGGTCCAATGGTGATGATCATTGTGGTGCAATGTCATCATGGTGGTTCCTTTCTAGGATTGGTTTGGGATCCTAGTATTACATGGTTTGATAGTTCATCTACTATCAGAGATGTGAGCGCCAACTTTGAATTTCTGGAGTTTACATTTGGGAGGATTAAGAGTGGTTTCTTGGAGGAGTTGTTATTTGAGGACTTCATGAAATTTATGTATCTTATGATTACATGGTTTATCATGAGCAGTCATCTGGATTATGGCATTTCCACCTTATATATCGGTGCTATGAGTAGAGGGTGCTTCATTTCATACATGCTATTGTGGGATCCCAGTGAATTTACGTTCTACGAGTTTCTTGTGTTTAGAATACATGTAAAGTCTTTGTGAAAATTTGTCAATCATACTAGAGCATCAAGAAAACTTATTGCACAAAAGGACATAATATCCTAGCCCGTTCTATTGGAGATATTACAGCAGTTAAGAAATTCCCCCAAGAAATGTTTTCATCAGGCTTATATTTGAATAAATATGAATATCAACCTCAATTGAATAAGTAATGATTTGTGGTGAGCCAGATGGTGTAGTGTAAGTAAAAAAAATATTGTTTTTTTTGGGTTTCACTTCATCTTTTTTATATAGTAAATTCTCCCATAATTTAGTTTATTTCTTTTGAGAGTCAACCAATAATATTGTGAAAATTATTGGAGGGAAGACTAGTTAAAAGAATAGAGTTTTTCAACATGGTATAAAAGTCACAAATCCTCTAAAGATGAATTATATATATATGTGTGTGTGTGTGTGTGAAAAATAAATGTGTGTGTTATAGTAGAATGCCTTTGGTTGTCATCAATGTGTTATGTTTTTTTATATGTTCAAATTGAGTGTATGGTTGTTCATGAAAGATTCAAAGTTTTAACTAATTTTCTACCCATGTTTCCATGTGTATTATTGATTTTTGATACAATATTAATSAATTAAAGAGGACAKGTAAAATATCTCAATCTATTTTTGACRTTGTAATGAAATACAAGAAGTTATTAAATGAGTTGCATATTGTTTGTACTCAAAATGTCCTTTTGTCAAAGACCATRCTACCAAGGATCAAATAGTGTGCAACTGAACTATAACCTAGACTCTTCATATCTATGAAGATGATATGACACATAGGGTACTCTGCTCTAGGGTAAATTAATAAGCTAGTAAAAGTAAATAAATGCACCATGTGTCATGAGCTCCATGTGTATTTTGTTTAGTTATTAATTGTTTTTGTTTTAATTATTAGCTAAGTTTCTAAGGTTAAATATGTCAAATAAATTCAAATTGTTCCTTTCTAATTATTTATAAAGAAATTGTTGGAGAAATAAATGATAAGAAATCTATTTGGCTCTTTTGTTTTGGCTAAGTTTCTCTTTCTAAAGTTTTTTCTCTCCTTTTTTGAGTTGTGTTGTTCATCACTTGGTATTAGGGCCCTCAATCAAGGCCTTATTACCTAAATCTAGTTTATTTGTCCCACATGTCCACCAATATTTTGGCTTAGTGTTGGGTATTATTTAGGCTTACTCCTCCACACTCGAACTACTTTTATTTCCATTCCCCAGTTCATTTGTATCCCTACTCACCCATAAACCTTTTATATTCTATTTTTAGGTGTATTTGAGGCTTATTCCTTCACCCCAAGCATTTTTGTTCTTGGTTATAGTTTCATTCACTCCCATGCCCACCTAAAACCCTCTTGAACTCTCATTTTGGGTTCCTTTTGAGGTCTTTGCTTCCAACCCATCAAAACTCTTCAGCAACAACATTGTTGATGTTTGGTACCATATGACAGGTATGTCGACACAAGTATAAGTGTTTAGACATGTGGAAGTCATCAAAATACTTATACCTTGAGTCTTTACTTTAATTAAAGGAATTATTAACGTATAGTTTCTTTATTAATTAGTTGATTTATTTAAGGAAATTCTAAAAGTAATTAGAATTTAATCTTAGCCATTGATCCCAAGTGAGGTGAGAAGTAATATCAATCGTCAATCACTTTGGATATTAATATTAGGTCATAATTCAATATTATAAAAACAAGGCTAGGGTAAATGAGAAGATAATTTTGGTGAGAACCAAGGTCAAAATTTTCAAATAGAGATAGCAAAGAAGGAATTTTTATAGTGTGGAGTCATTCGAGAGTGTAGAAGCAAATAAGGACTTTTTCTTAAACTTGAGGGAACAAAGAAGGAATTTTTCTCAAGGGTTGGATCATGAAGGAATATGATTCAAGGAGATATTAGATAGGTGTTGAAGGAATTCCATCTAGAGATTAGTTCAAGGAGAAGAGAGAACATAGGTAACCATACGCGGGTTTCAGCTTAGCAAATCCATAGGAAAGCATTGAGTCGTACATAGTTTTGTTAGACATCGTGTTATGGTGATAGAGTTGATGTAAAAGAGGGCCAAAATGATCAATGTTGGACATGGTATTATGGTATTTTCATTATCAAGAAGATCAATATGGTATTTTCATTATATGTCTTTGAGATCCTAAAGCTCAGGAGAGATAACGTACTAAGTTGCACAGAAGAAAAAGTGTGAGGTGCAGAGGAATCTAGTATAAACCTAAATCTTAGGAGAGGAAGTGTATTAGGTTGCATGAGATTAGAGTGTCCAATGTTAATACCTTTGGAAATGTTGAAGGAAAGATCAGAAAAATGAGTACCTTAAGGAAGTGTTATAGGGATCAAATTCCCAATAGATCAACTCGAGAACACCTTCAGGAATATGAGGAAAGTCTATTTCAGTCGAGCGATATGACAACCATCGATCATTGAACAAAGGAAAAGATCAACGATCTTGGTTCAGTTGGAATCCAAGTATAAATCCAAAGGGGTTAGGAGGAATCATGTTTGTTGATGAAGTTTTTGAGACAATCCAGGACTGTCAGATCGAGATCAAGCCAGAGGCTGGGAGAAATTAAATCCCAACCATCATATCAGGATAAATAATCCTCAACCATATATCAAGACCAATAGGACTCCAGAACGTTTCCACTTCAATGAACAGTTGAGACAAGACATAGGAATGAACCAGTGAAGTAGTGAAATCCCGCCAATCATTAGATAAAGAAGGGACCTTGGATGAATTCTTGACCATACAAAAAATTTTAGTGGAAGGAAATAGATAGGAATGAAGTTTGAGAACATTCACATTCATCCCATCACTAGTGGAAATAAGGTTGAAATCTCAACTGTTGAACGAAGCCAAGTGGAAGGATAGCGTAAGTTTCGACACTTCACCACATCGACAAATACTAGAGACAAGGAAGAATCCATGAAGCCCTGAATCCATGAAATCCAAAAAACCATCGTGCAAGGGAAGGAATAGTTATCCTGGATTTGACCACTCCAGGATTACAAGCAGTCCCAAACAACTAAAACTCTTGAAGCCAGAAGTACCCAAGCCACAAAGTGAAAATCCATGATCTAGGAGGGAGACATGTGATAGAAGACAAATATGACATGTGGCCCAATCAACTGGTGAAAAGTATCAAGGTTTAGTTTTTACATTCGGTGTACGAAATTAACGAATCAAGGTGACATGTGGCAGTCACTCAACCAGTTCCACATCAATAGTGATGTCAGCAAGCCACGTCACTCTGATATTACAACCTCCAGGAATGTTCAGCTTCTCCTACTAGAAAAAATACCCAAAGCATCGAATGTCGAAGTCACGAATTAATGTTTGGGCATTGATCTAAGATCCTCAAGAATATTTCTTGACCATTGATCAAGCGTAGTGGAAGAATAGAGTAAGAATAAATCTTTAACTGACAATAAGCGGTCACAAACATTCTATGACTTATTCGACCGGTAAAACTCTGGGGGAGTTGAAAAAACCTTAGAATGATAATATCCTAGAGTATCGGAGTGTCAAATCCTCGAAATACAATCTGATCATTTGTTAAGGAAGAATATCCACAATAGAGATCCAAAATCACAAAGTAATGTGCATAAATATTAACTTGGTGGAGGAAACGCATTTTTTATCTGAACCGTTGGATAGTTTAGCTATGTGGAAAACATATAAACCAAGTGCACAGTGGCCAAGTGTTAAAGATCCACTATGTTGAAAGAGAGAAGATCGTAGATATCAAATCCTGATTAAGTCGTGATCATCGATTTTGTTGAAGCCTTTGGATAATCCAAGGTCGTCCATTCAATGGAATATTAAATATTAACCGTCCAATCTACTAGTGAATAGAGTATACAAATTTCGATGAAATTTGCTCTGGGAGAGTTGGAAGACCGCAAAGGAAAGAAATCCTGAAGACCGAAGTACCGAAGAACCTGTTTCCAACACCACTCATGTGATAAGGTAAATAAGATAAAGAGACTAGAAGAAAATAATCCCCCAAACATTTGAATACAGTACCATGTAGAAGAATAAGGAGAAAAGGAGAAAAGTGCTAACAGAACAACGTGTGAAATAGATAATCCCATAGTTTGAATCCTACGGTCACAAAGGGAAGTGGATTGAAGGAAGTGCCTATCTATAGAATATGAATCTAGAAATCAACGATCCATATTAAATCACATGCACGGATAAGAGTATGGATCTATCCACCAATCGTACACAGAGGAGAAAAGATTTAGTTCCTTTAGACTTAGTGCTTGAGCATTGTTACACCCATATAGATTATTAAAGATCTGTATCATGGACAAAGTTAAGCCTGGATGCACTAATAAGGTCATTGGACACCTCATTATGGATCTGATGTGCTGTGATTTAAATTATAAGCCTCCATAATTATGGTTTAGCTTGGAAACCAGTGCCAATTAAGAATATGATTCTTAATTAAAAAGAGATGGAAATAAGAACCAAGTTCACCCAATAAACTTAAAGGATAAAAATTTGTTATTAAAATAACATAGTTGTTAATAAATGAAAGGGTGAAATGGTTCATTATTAAAATACAAAATGGTTCAATGTCATACCTTTTGGACTACTATATAAAAAGAAAGGTATGGTGAAATAAATGTGTCTCTACAGTCCAAATCAAAATATCAAAAGAAAAAGAAGAGTCCAAGAAGGAAAACTGAAAAATACTTATGCAGTGATGGTGGAAGGGAGGATAAAGGAAGGATTCATATCCTTTACTAAGTAAAGTGTGAAAACAATGGAGTTGGTGCTTCCTAGGGTTGGTTCCCTAAAACAAGGGAGTTGGTGCTTCCTAACATTGGTTCCCTAAATGAGGGGATTTGTGTTTCCAGGAGTTGGTGATATAAAGAGGATTGGTGTCCTTCACAATCACAAATTATTCTTTCTAAACTTTGTAATCATTGTTAATTATACTTATATAATTTATTTTTAAATACAAGTCCATCACTGATCTATTGTGATGATTAATAGAATAAAAAATTAATTACTAATTGTTTAAAAAGGTATTGATTCACCCCCCCTTTTAGTATTTCCAACAATTGGTATCAGAGAGAGTACCTTCAACATAGTCTAATAATTGGAAGGTATATCCTGAAAGAAATGGATCAGCATGAGGGGATGTCTTCCAACAAAGCACCATTTTTTAAAGGAGACGATTATGCTATGTGGAAAATATGAATGAAAATATACCTTATGGCTCTTGGTTTTGATGTTTGGAAATCTGTAGAAAATGGGTACACTGCACTAGCTACTCCACCCATAGATACTACATGAAAGAATATTTTCAATGACAACTCAAGAGTAGTCAATGTCATTCTAGGAGGATTAAAAAGTCCTATATTTATGAAGGTAATAAGTCATCTAAGGAGATCTGTGACAAGCTGGAGGTTATATATGAAGGAGACAAAAAATTCAAGGAAGCCAAGCTACAAACCTATAGAGCTCAGTTTGAAAATTCGAAGATGAAAGAAGAAGAGAACATTGTTGAATATACTCATAGAGTAGATGAGATATTTAACTCAATCATAGTAGTTGGAGAAGAAATTAAATACAAAACCATTGTACAAAATACTTTAATATCATTACCTATGATGTATCATGCTAATATTTCTACAATTAAATACAGACCAGACCTTGAAAAACTCACAATAGATGAGATCCATGGAATTCTTACAACGTATGAGCTGAGGAAAGGACATGAAAAACCATCAAAAGGATAAATGTCTAATGAATATCAGTTAGACATATCATATGTAGAAGAGGCCAACTTTATAAAGAAAATCCAGAAAAGATTTGGAAAATATAAAGGAAAGTTACCCTTCAAATGTTTCAATTGTGGCATAATCAGACACTTTGCTAACAAATGTCCCCTTCCCAAGAAAGAGGAAAGTGATGATGAAAGAACTTTCAAAGATTAGAAGAAGATACAAACCAAAGATAAAATAAATTTCTACAAGAAGATGAAAACTTTCTTTACTCAAGAAGATAGTAGCTCATCTCAAGAAAGTGAAGAAGAGGAGAAAGAGCTTCTATTTATGGGAATAAAAAATCAATATGATAATCATTCAGAATATGAAGAATAAGTGAACCTTGAGGAGGAATTTATCCATGCAATTGAATAACTAATAAAATCTAAAAAGAAAAATAGGTTACTAAGGAAACAACTTCTAATGTTTGAAGAAGTTATAAAATCAAGAGAAAGGGAGGTTTCCAAAACCATTAGTGATTCAGAACAATTAATTATTGAGTTAAAAACCCAACTCCAAGAAACCAAAAGAAAAGAATAAATCTTGAATAAGTAACTCAATGTAAAACAACAAACATGTAAGATATTTGAAGATGAAATAATTCAACTAAAAGGGAAACTAGAAAAAGAAGTCATTCAGTGTAAGTTTGAAAACAACTCAAAAATCCTGAACAACATTCTTAGTTGTCAGAGATCATCAAATGATAAGAAAGGATTGGGATATGATCCCTCTATAGAACAAAAGAATGAAAAACAACCAATCATCTATGTAGATTCTCTTAAGAGCTCCATAAGAATTGATCCAGGATCTTTTCATCGTGACTTATAAAGAATTGCATTAAATGAGCATAAATTAAAGTGCACCATTAAAGAAGGGAAAACTTAAAAATGAAGAGACATAAGGATCAAATCTGAAAAC